>JBAKGM010000412.1:16779279-16801875 GCA_037177215.1 Asparagus racemosus | reverse complement strand
TGTGTGAGAGCGTGAGAGTGTGACTGGGTTGGATCCCCCCCCCCCCCCCCCCCCGGGGTATGGGCTAGCTATACAGTAGGATGATTCATCAGTTCAGCACCATTGCTGCATGTAGATTATTGATGAGGTAGCATAACTGTTGCTATTTATAGAGATTCTTTGTATTCAGCAAGCAAATTCATGGCCAAGAATTTTGCACAAACCTTCAAGTAACTGAGTTCATGGGGACTGCATGACGAACTTGTGGAATTAAGGGTCAATGAGATTTCTAGAGATTCTTTGTATCAGCAAGCAATTTGATGGCCAAGAATTTAACACAAACCTTCGAGCCACTGAATTCATTAGGGTGCACCTACACTCTCAAGGTTCAGCGTAGATGGATGAAGATGATTTCATGGATATTCAGATCGAACAATTTAAGAGGCCCTTATGTCTCTTGAGCTTGAGTTCTCTACATCAAGTGAGAGCTTGTGTTAATTTTGAAGCGGCAACCTCCAATAAGCAAATTTTGAATGTTATTTGGTGAATTACAATCTATAGAAAATAGAAATGAAAATTCTCCATGTACGCGATGACACTGGATATTCATGCTGCAGATGAACTGTTTGGTTGTGAGCCAGGAACATGAACTTTAGGCTCTTCGATGATATGCAGAGTTGCGGGCAAGCTAAAAAAGCATTGGGATAAATTAGATCCATGTCTTTCAATTGGAAATAAGTAGTTAAAAATCTTAAAATGCGAAATCTAACTTGTAGACCATTGTATTCTGGAACCTGATAGCTTGTCTTTTTTAACCGAATCATTCACAATATCCTTGTAAAGTTGCATCTTGGGAGTTGTTGGAGTATACTAATTTTCTAAGTGAAGGAATCTTCACTATTTGTTCAGTATTTTCTGAATATTGTGAAAATCATCAAAACATCAATTGGAATTTGTAAAATTATAGAAGGCGCAATACACTCAATTTAAGTTGACATCCACAACTACAATAAACAACACAACAGCAAAAGAAAATGAAAGTTGAAGATACTAACAACTCACGCTCTATCTCGGAGAACATTGGTAGTAAATGTGAGACTATTTTTGGATAAAGAGTGATAGTGGGAGTTATGGAAATATTGTAGTCTACCCTTTCTTTTTTGACTTTAGGCCCTTAAAACTAGAAAAACCTACAGAAAAAGCACTTTGATAGCACAATATAAGAATGCAGGATAAATTAAAGAAGATGCATGCATCATATGTTTGCATTTTGCGCTATAGAGTCATTGGATATATTCCCTAATAATTTAGATGATGCGTACATTCACGTGAGGAGCAACATAATGCACTTGTTGATATGGGTCTTATCGGGGATCTGGTCCGTTATGCGAATAAGAGAAATGTTAGTACATAAAAAGGGTGAGGTTTCATCATGAGAAATATTAAACTTTTTTTTTTTTTCCTGAGAGAAAATGAGAACTATTAAACTTATGCTATGACTCTTGTGTAATACTTTGATAGTTGGCATGAGTGTGATCCACTAACCCCGCTCTGGATTTATTTATCAAAGGTGGTATACATGTGACTACTACTAAAATATAGCAAGATTCTAGGGGTGTAAAATGGATGCGGATATCTGCTGATGTATCAGTACCCATATCGGATAGGTTATGTACATATATACTCAATATCTATATCCGGTAGGATACAAATTTGGATCCATAACTGAATATACGTTTTGGTTATATACTTGAAATTGTTTTGATCACTAGACTAATGTATTTATGATCAAATTTGATGGTCCATTCCCTTTTGGTTTGGGGGTAACGGGCGATAGCTTGCTAATGCAGCGCGGAAGTAAAACCTTGGAATCTACCAGGGGGTGTTCTCTGAATCCACAAAGAACAATCTCTGAATCCATGAAGAACTTCGAATCCAAGAAGAAATTTAATAAGATGAATTTTATTGATAAAAAGTTATATGCCTCTGGGGCTTATAAGACTCTATTTAAATAGAAAATAAACAAGACTCCTACTATGACCCGAACTTTAACAAAAATAGAAATAACAAAACTCTCCTTAAAAGACTCCCTATGATTAGGGAAGTAAATCGGTCAAATTTGGAATCAAACCGGATTTATTTTCTAATCAAAACAGACTCCTAAAACATTACCTAAATAGTAAAAACTGACAAAAGCTCTGATATCTCTCAATCCAGAGGGAAATTGACAAAACGGATGGCGACAAACCGAACAACAGTCAGTTTCGTTGACTCCGTCTCGGAAAAATAAGCGATTTGCATATATAATTCGTCTAATTCCGACGTACGGCTTGAGAGATACGACCCGTTCTTCGTTGCATGTTATTTTCCTCGACCGGGCCCGCGTTTGGGCTTGTGACGGTCCCGTTTCTCCATAAACATATTTGCGGTGTGTTCTACATCACTTGCGGTGGCAATTTTCTTCACCGCTATTTTCTTCGGATGATTCTCTTAAATCAAACTATGCCTATTTGATGCTTTGGAAGGACAGCCAACCAATTGCGACGCGAGTTGTGTTGTCCCGAATTGGGTTGCAATCTGCATGAACTTGTCCCTTACGTGAACTTGAACAAGAATCCATTGACCATTTACTTGTCAATTGTGTTTTCACCAAAGATCTCTAGTCCAGAGTCTGCAACTCCCTCCTTGATTCCAAAAGCTAGAAAATTTGCAGATTGGCTAGCGTCATGGACTCAACTTCGCCTCTCTTCATTGACAAAATGTGTACGAGCACTTGCCTTTGATGCTACAATGTCCTAGTTCATTTGGAAAACAAGATGCGACACGTTCGGCAAAGGCATTAATCGATCAACAATTGTTTGGAAAACAAGAGCTTGTACACATTTTGATGCTTTTACTATTGAGGTTTAATCAAGATTAATTCTGATGTGGCAATTCATTTTGATGCTTCTATTATTGGGATTATTGCAAGAGGCCACACATTAAAGAATCTTTTATCATTTGGTGAGTTTGGATCTCCACTTACTCCCATTCAGGGTGAGGTGTTGGCGAATGCTTAGAGCTCTTCAATTTGCGAAATCAAATGGTTGGAGGCATATTCAATTAGAATGTGACTCCTTAAAACTAATTCACATGCTCCATGGTGTCATACAAATCCCACAAACTTTGATTGGGATGATCGGTGAATGTTGGCTTTTGTTTAAAGATTTCACAACCATTTTGGTTCTACATATCAGAATATATAGTAATTATGCAAATATGCTTGCTGAATTTGCTCTTAGATACAAGTATACCTCTCTATAGGATCACCCTGGAGGTCCTAATTGTACTTGTAATCAAATTTTCTGTGAAGTAATACAATGGAGTTGAGGGACTCCCCCATTCTTAAAAAAATAAAAAAATAAAAAAATGGGAGGGAAAGTTAAGTTAATTGAGATGGAGAATTGCGGTATTTTGTTTCCCTCCAAATCAGGGTGTAATTGAGGGGAAATCGATATTATAATTGGATTTTATCATCTAATTAGGTGCTAATTGGAGAGAGTTAAACATCCCAATCTTTAATGCTCATTCCAATTTCAATGGATGAGATTATGCCACGTAGGATTTCCAATAGTGTAATAATGATGGTTTTAAAGACGATGGTGTTCTTTAAGATAATAGCGGAAATCTTATGTGGCAAAATCTCATACCTTGTCATTGAAATATACAGTAAGGATCATAGTAAGTAGAACTTCTTCAGTTACCATCTAATTGTAGGAGATCAGAATCCTTATGTACTTGTTATTTTTCATTTTTCGTGACAATCAAATAAGACATGTTCGGCTAAATTTTTTGAAAAAAAAATCTGACCTCCAAACATGATTTGTCTATGTATATGAAAAAGTAATGACACAATTTTAGTTTCCATATACTTTTTCATTGTCAAACAAATCCTAATAGCCAGAATACAAATACCTCATATTAGAAGAGCTCGCATATGAGTCGACTAAGAATACTGCAATTCCTAAAGCGAGCTTCCTACTAGTAAGGATTGGAATAGTCAGCATGTGAAGCCAACCAATTATTAGACCCAAAAAAAAAAAAAAGAATTAAATACTAAGCAAATGATACGAGACAAGTAACCTAAACTAGACTACAATGACACTTCATAACAATTATCGAAAAAAAGAAGAAGGGAAAAAAAATAAAAATAAAAAATAACTTCCTCAAACCTCACTAATTCCAATTAGTCAACTCTGCTCAGCTTAATCACCCCCCAAAACAACCCGACGTGGGCTCTATTCTCTCACTCCCTCACGCAAAATCCCCAGACACTGATAGACTTCAAATCAACCACCCAACTGCAAAAAACTATATAAAAATTCACTAATTTATAATTATGCCCCATTCGTACTTATTCCCATCGCAGATCTCAATCTCAGTCTCCCCCTTCGCCAGATCCCCCCTCTCCCTCCCGCGGTACGCTCACTCGCGGGTCACGATGTCGACGAATTCATCGCCGAGGAAAAGCGGAAGGATCGTCAACGGCCTCCGCCACGTGGAGTCGATGCTGGAGTTCCCGTCGGGGGCGGGGAAGGTTCCTCGGCTCAACGCCGTCGTCCTCGGCGAGCCGCTCGAGGCCGAGGAGGACGATCGGGTTTACCCTAGCGAGGAATTTCGCAGGGAGGCCCTCGTTTCTTCGCCCAAGCAAGTAAATTTTAGCTTCTGGCCCCTTGTTTTGCTTTGGTTTTCTTTTCTTGGGGGAAGATCAAGTTGTGTCTTTGGAAAAGCTGTCGCCTTTCTCGGGATTTGGTTGTAGTGGTTTTTTTTTTACTTTTGAAATATTCTGCTGCATTCTGGCAAAAGAATTGCCTTTTTTCTGCATTAAGTTAAAAAGTTTTGATTTGGGTTGATTATGACTTTAGTGTATTATTGTAAAAGTGCGATATTTATGCAGGAATTTTTTGTTTTGAACTCGTAGTTGAATGATTATGACGTTTCTTCTCAAAAGGTTCATTCCTTTTGGGGTTGATTTAGAATAGTTATTATGTGTAATACATTGATTAGAATGGTTGATTTTATGAACAAGCTAGCCAAGATCGCTACTTAGAAGTTTTAGTAGTTCGTTCCTTATCTTTCGTATTAGATTAATAGTGTTTTTTTTGAATGGTTCTGAAGTTTCCTGTTAAAGGATTCAGTTAGTGGTTATTGGCTGATAAAAGATTTAAGTATGCATTTTAATACATCTAGTTATTTGACAAGTTATGGTTGCCATTAGAAATATGAAACTAATGAGCGTGAGCTGGTAGTTCGTTTTGCTAAATGAGCTAGCAAGTGATAGGCTCGAGCACAGTCCATCTTGAGCACAGTCCATCTTGCAAGTCATATTGTATGGTGTGGAAACTCACCATTTCCATCTCTCGTAGTCATTTTGCTTACTAATTTGGCAGCTCATTTCCTATATTCTCATATAAATTTCATATTGTAGCATCTGGAAATGTACCAAGAGATATACTAGTTGCGAGGTCCACCTTGTAAGCCACCTCCTATGGTGTGGAGCTCACCATTTCTGTCTCTTAATTGCTCATTTTGCTAAACAAGATGGCATCTGATGTCCAGTATTCTCATATAAATTTCATGTTGTAGTATCTGGAAATGTACAAGAAGTCGATAGATGATCCTGCGGGGTTCTGGTCAAAGATTGCATCAGAGTTTTACTGGAAAGAGAAATGGGACCCTGAAGTTTATACAGAAAATCTTGATGTGACAACAGGGCCCGTTAAGATTGAGGTCAGTCGTTAAATTCTTTAGCTTGTGGGGAAAATATGAACACAGATGAAGACAGAATTTTTTGACTGGTTCTCTACCCTGTTGCTATCTAGTGGTTCAAAGGAGGCAGCACAAACATATGTTACAATGCATTGGACCGAAACATTGAGACGGGGAATGGAGACAAGATTGCTTTGTATTGGGAAGGGAATGAACCGGGTTCTGATGGGAAGTTAACTTACAATGAGCTCTTAGAGCAGGTTTGCCAGGTAAAATTCCTTCAAATGCTTTTGGCTTGTTTTCTTGTAGAACACGAAGTTTATTTTTATTGGGCTAACATTATTGCCTTTACACAGCTTGCCAATTACTTGAAGCATGTGGGTGTTAAGAAGGGTGATGCAGTTGTTATATACTTGCCTATGTTAATGGAGTTGCCTATTGCTATGTTGGCATGCGCAAGAATTGGTGCTGTGCACTCGGTACTAGAATCCTCAACTAATCAGTTGCATTTAGGGGTTTTTCGCTGTGCGAAGAATTGGGGGTATCATGTATTGCTACTTTGTGTCTAGGTTGTATTTGCTGGTTTCTCTGCGGAATCACTTGCTCAGAGGATTATTGATTGCAAACCGAAGGTAGTGATAACAGCCAATGCCGTGCGCAGGGGGGCAAAAGCTATCCATCTAAAAGACATAGTAGATAATGCACTTACTGAATCAGAAAAGAGTGGAGTTCCTGTAGGTATGTGTTAGTACTTTTTCTTTTTTCTGTTAAATATCCCAGTGAAATTGCTGCTGCTGAGGATAATGATTAAATACCTTTAGTAGGATATTCTTCGTCTGAGGAATTTCTTTATGCAAAAGAGTGCTTTTTAGAGTAAACATATTGATTGGTGTCTCTTTTCTTACATGTGCGGTATCTTTAAAAAAACCATCATGCTTCTTTTGTGTAAACCTCAATATTATTAGAAAATGGAAATCCATCAATACAAACGTTTGGAGTTGGAAGTATAATGCTGAGAGCATTTCTCTGTTCTTCAGTTTCTCCTTTATCAATTTTATGTAGGAAATACAAGTTTTCTTCTTAAGCAGCAGTTTCTTTTCTAGTTAATTGACCGGTACATTATGAACAGGGAGTCCGTTCCGGGCTAACATGCATTTTAATATTCAAGAATGTGCTGAGCTCCCTAAATTTACGGATTTGGGTCGCCAAACAGTTGGACGTATAACGTAGAAGATATTTCAGCCATTTAAACATCTCTTAATGAAAATGAGGATAAAGGTGCATTATTGTTCTGATGTTCTGTTGAGGGATAATGACAAAATAGAATAGGAAATGAATGGCAACTTCACATTGACAATTGTCGACAATGATTTGACAAATTTCTTTCTTTTGTTTGTTAAGCGATGACAAAACTTTTGTACAAACGTCCAAGAAAGGTAACTATTTAGCAGAGTGGCTCTAGAGGACCTACTAGGTAGCTGGCGAGCAGTAAACGCTATCTTATTTCGTCGTGCAATATATTCTCATGCAGAAGTAGGAAACCTGTAAATCATATGCTTCAAGGAGGTCTGTGATTTCCTTTTCTTTTTTCCTTTTTTGTTGTGTGTGTGTGTGTGACTTTTTTTTGTTTGGTGTTTTTTTGGGGGGCGGGGCCGGGGGGAGGAACGTACCAACATCTTTGATGAACTGATGCATAGGTTCTGCAAAATGATCTTTTCTTCATCTTGTTAAATTGTTTGTGATCAAAATTATGATTTTTTCTTGTACTTTTTTAGCTGATCATGTCGTAGTTAAGTCATAACTGTGGCTTTCATGGTTTGGTATGATAGTGGTTTTTAAATTATTGGGTCATTAAATTGGAACAAAGACGCATCAAGATTTATGCGTCTTTAAAAAGTTGGATGTTGCTGGTTAGTGTTCCTTGCATAGATTCTACTCACTTAGGTATTATGGATGCGTGGATGCATATTAGTAACTCATGCAAGAGGAAAGCGGAAACCTACAACTGATGGAGGCCATGCACTCACTAATGCAACCTTAGGGTGTTGGTGACTAGGATTTATAAAAATGAACGCCATATTTAGATCAGTGATACACCCTTACAATTATGTAAGCAACATGATTAACACAATAGCATAAATAAAGAAGGAAACTTGGAGAGATTCGGCTGAATTGACTCGCAATGTGAAATAGTTCACCTCTAAATGGTCTATTTGTAGGAGTTGGGTGCCTGTACGCGGGGGTTTGAACACTTTGCATTAGTTATCTTCCAAGGTCAAAGCTATGCCTATAACCACTCCAAAATTTGAATTTTCACCCACCAATTACTGTTACAGAGCGTCGGAGCGCTAGGTCGGTTCCACTTGGTGATTTAAAGTCGAAAGGCGAGGTCAAGATGACAAGAATCCACATGACGTGCGGTTTTCAGATTTTGTGATGTTTTTTGTCTGTATCGTATCATACCCATATCATATTCTCATCCTTCTTGATGCTTCAATTTCATGGACTATGAGTAATGGTGCTTGCTTTCTTCCCCTTAACCTTGTTTCTTTTGAAATGTTGGTTCTCTGCATTGAATATTTAGATCATAGCCTGTGTTGCTTACATTGTGATAGCAGCTGTATTTTCTCTTACGTAGGAACTTCAGGTTGAACATCAAGAGAACCATTCATGACAAAGAAAATGAAGGTTTTTCGTCCAGGAAGTTAATATGGAATAGCTAGTAGATATAATCAACATAATTATTCATCTATATTTTCTTTTGTTTCTCTAAAAGATGATAGTCATAATATTTGTTTCTAGTAAATTACTAAAAGTCTAGGCTCTGGATTAGGATGGACCATTACTTAAGTGAAGCATTATGTTCCATCTTATATCTACATATCTTTGGCGATTCACTTCATAGATGCCGGACAAAGTGTCAAACATTATATCAACCTCCACTTACCTAATGCAACCCTATTCTGTTCGGCTCCAGGCTGTGTGAAATTGGGTTCATTAATTTTTGTTTGACTGTTCTGTTGTGTTCCAAGTGTCTGGTCTTCACACTCACGATATTTGCGTTTCATTAACTTTCAAATAGAGAAACAGAAGTGGCATGATTTTTCCATAGTTTTAGTCGTACTCTTTGTAACATTATGGACCTTTTGCAATATTCTTTGTAATTGTGAAGACATTCTAGTGCTATGGAGAATTACTTGGTTTGCTAGTCAGAGCCTTATACTATAATTCTCTTATTGTATTTAGATGAGTACTTTTAATAATCTGGTTGAAAAGCAGCCAGAGCATTATTGATCTTGACATGAGAAATATAAGAATGTTTAATGTTTCATGCTATATATTTTGTTTTTTCAGAATCTGCAATCTTTTTCTTGGGCCCTACTGTTTGATTCCATATATACGGTTGACTAGTTATTTTAGTCCATGTGGCATGACAAAATGATTGATGTGCTGTTGATTGTAATTTTCTCCTAATATTCTTTAGCAGTAACTTTTTTTTAAAAATCTTTTACATTTATAGGTGTTAGCTTGAAATTCACCCGCTATCTACATTTATTTATTTTCTCTCCACAGGTTTGTGTTTGACTTATGAAAATCAGTCGGCCATGGAGAGAGGGGCTACAAAATGGCAGGATGGAAGGGATATATGGTGGCAGGTTGGTGCATTATTTTACTCCAGTATTGTCACACTGAAAGAAGTTTTTGTACCTTTTAAACTACATCTACTTTTCTAGGCACTTCTGCGTTCTCTAAGAATATTATTGTATCTTCTTTTATTTGAATTGCTGCTGAGAGGTCTTCACATGCAATCAGACTTCTTTTTTCTTCTGTATAGAACGATTTTCTTATCTCCATTTTCATGCTAAAGAACTGCCTTTCAGGATGTTGTCCCAGAATTCCCTACAAAATGTGAAGTGGAATGGGTTGATTCTGAAGACCCACTATTTCTGTTGTATACAAGTGGCAGTACTGGAAAGCCCAAGGTAATTTCTTCCTAAGTCATCTTGCTTTTGCTGTCTTGAGTTACTTCTTTAAGCTTGTGATGGCAGGGTGTATTACACACAACCGGAGGATATATGGTATACACTGCAACTACTTTCAAATATGCATTTGACTATAAGTCATCTGATATATACTGGTACATTGCAATTCTTTTCCCCCCTTCTGTTCTGGTGAAAACTTTTATTTAAATATGTTGTCTAGAAAAATTCAATTATTCGAGGTAAGAATTTGTAATCTCTTGTATTCTTCTGATCTCAGGTGCAGTGCAGACTGTGGTTGGATTACTGGGCACAGCTATGTAACATATGGCCCTCTGCTAAATGGAGCCACTGTTGTAATTTTTGAAGGGGTTAGTTGCTAACTTTTCTAGATAGGTAGATACAGTAGATATAATGGAACTTAGACAATGATTCTGTAAATTTAAAAAGTAATTTTCCACCAAGTAGAGTTGGCGATATGCACCATTGTCTGGTTGCTGGTTATATCGATGATTTGGAGCTTGATTGTACCTTTACCACTCCATGCACCTCTTCCACTCTTGTAAGTGTTTCTTTAATAGTTCTGAACCTTTTTTTGGATAAACCTGTAGGCTCCAAATTATCCAGATGCTGGACGTAGCTGGGACATTGTTGATAAGTATAAAGTGACGATATTTTACACTGCTCCAACTCTGGTTCGTTCTCTCATGCGAGAAGGTAATGAGGTGAGTACTTCCCTTTGCAGCTCTTTCTCCCTGGTTAAGTAAAAGGACATACAGAGTTCTAGAGTTCTTCTAGTGAAAGAAAATGTTGTTACTGACTGCCTTTGAGTTCACACGAGGAGGTATTTGCGTCGTCTTTGTAAAAATATCTTTGCTTCTTTCATTTCCTTGCGACATACTTTTCTTCATCATCTCTTTCTATGCTTTCGTATGGTTCTCTTACTTACAAGTGGTCTAAAAGACATGAAGGTCATGCTAAATTTTCATTCTAATAATGTATGGTCCTCTTTTCAAATTGAAAATTTCTCTCCATCTATTTCTATGCTTTCGTATGTTTCTCTTACTTAGAACTGGTCTAGAAGACATGAAGGTCATGCTAAATTTTCATTCTAATATTGTGGTCCTCTTTTCAAATTGAATTTTTCTCTCCATCTCCTGAGCTGTGTCATTCTTATCAACAGTAGTGGGTCCAGAAAACATTTTTTCCCCGGGGTGGGGGGGGGGGGGACAAGTATCTACTTATCTAAAACTATAATATATAACATAATATTGTGGAATAATAGTGTCAGATGGGAATGTACTCAATAGTTGGCACACTTTATCAGCTTCGTAGCATCACATTTTGTCTGTAATGTGATAGATACACACAAGTGGGCATTTTTACTACTTCCATTAACAAAATCAAAAGATGTATACTTACTCGTTAAAATACTTTGCAAAATGCAACATTGCGATTAGATTCTAACATTTTTTTATATAACTTAAAGAAATACAATAAAAATAAAAATAATAAACAAATACATAGTAGATTCTAACATTTCCCCATCTAACCAAGTTAACTAAGCCCACTTTGGTTGCAATCAACTTGTGGTCATTTGCCTAAGGCTTCGGTTGCCTCAAGTTCACCAAACGATTTTTTAAATTACTTATTATTATTATTATTATTTGTTTGTGGTATGGTTCATGCTTGCAGTTGATTGGCTATGGCTTTTATAGCTTCATCTTCATCAAATTAAAAAAGTTGATTTGTAATGATTCTCACTCTTTACTTTATGGTGTGCAATTTATGATTGTTTGGCTAGATCCAGTTGTAACAGACAAATCACTATGACTATTTCTTCTAATTTAAAGACCCAGTAAAACCTAACTTCATCAATGAAATGTTTTCTTTGTAGTGGAGTAGTTTTGGGTTTAAATGAAATGCTTTGTAACGATTCTCACTCTTCAGCTTCATCTTCTTTAAAGAACAAACACTAACCAAAATGGGTTTTGGGTTTTGGGTTTCTAGTGGAGTAGTTTTAGGCTTTTAGTGCTAGGCCCCTATGACTTTATTTTGGAAATTTAAATGGGCTCTACTAGTTACTTTAGTGCTTTTAGATAAGTTGGGGGTGCATTTTAAATTTTTTTTTGGGGAGGCATATTGTAAAAAGTAATAGGTTCTCTTGCTATAAGAAAAATTCTAGGGGTGCAACTACACCCCTAGGGAATACATATATCCGCCCCTGCTTGTCAATTATATGCGGCACATCATTTCCCATGTGTGCTCTTTCAAATTGAATTCATATTCTCATTTGTAAGGTACAATCTTTACCCATTGTTCATTACCATTGATTTCTAAGTTAATGCTTCCCTTTGAATCTGCTGTTATCCCCATTATGTAACCTGTAGCACAATTTACTCCACTTTTTATTCCTCTTACACTTTCACGGGCCTCTGCTTACTAGAGCTTTCCCTACTCGGTATTTCATGCTCATGCTTGTCTTATCTTTCCTCCTTTCTGTTGGTAGGAACACGTGTTTGTCTAAATTCTCACTCTCTTTAATTTTTGTACCTATCGCGTCTACTGGTTCTCATATATAAAATGTTGTTGACTCCATGATAGCTCTCAATTGAATTCTCTTGTAACATGCTACCTCAAGTCTTATTAGCATGTTATCACTCAACCATTCAGAAGCCCCATTTATAGTGCATTAATTTTTTTTGATTGAGTGTTCATCAGTTCCCTCTCAGTAACATATCTATGACATAGATAGCTGTACTCTATACCAGTGTATTCTATCTAGTAGATTTAGAGAAGAGAAAATATGTTTATGTATGTAGTTTTATATCACATGCTTTTATTAATATCGAGCATGTTTTCTATTTTTGTTTTATGCAGTATGTTACTCGCTATTCTCGTAAATCGTTACGAGTGTTAGGAAGTGTAGGGGAGCCCATAAATCCAAGTGCTTGGAGGTTCATGTCTATTCTTTTATGTCAGTTGATGAGCAAATATATAATTCTTCAGAAGCATCTTATATTTATACTTCTCTTAGGTGGTTTTATAATGTCGTTGGCAACTCGCGATGCCCTATCTCTGATACTTGGTGGCAGACTGAGACTGGTGGTTTTATGGTAACTTAATCTCCATATTTTCCTCCATGGTTTTTGCTTGTTATTATCATATCGAGTTTCTGTAGAAAGATTTATGTTTCCATAGGGGTTAGTCCTTTAGTCAGGGGAAAAAAATGCGATGCCGTAATTATTCGTTGTTTTTTTGTTATATCTTCCTGATAATTTCACAGTCATGGCATTTCTCTGCTTTATGATAGATTACTCCTCTACCCGGTGCATGGCCACAGAAGCCTGGCTCTGCCACATTTCCATTCTTTGGGGTCCAGGTATTAGCAAACAAATTGTATTATGTGAAAATGTAAACTAACATCCTTTTATGATTCGTTTTTGAGAAATTTTGCAGCCAGTTATTGTGGATGAGAAAGGGAATGAAATAGAAGGTGAATGTAGTGGGTATCTCTGCATTAAAAGATCATGGCCAGGGGCCTTCAGAACACTTTATGGTGATCATGAAAGATATGAGACCACATACTTTAAGCCATTTTCAGGTTATTATTTCTCTGGTGATGGCTGCCGCAGGTAATTTAGAGTTTCATAAATTTCATGCTTGCATTTCATCTTTCTCCAACATACGTGACACCAACGTTAGTTCATTGTACATTTTCTGCTGTCAAAAGTGTGAGTCCTAATGCCTGTGCTCAAATTATTCTACATTTAGCCTCTATTTTATTTATATTGACATGATCTAATATTTATCCTGATTTTAGGGACAAGGATGGCTACCACTGGCTTACTGGAAGAGTTGATGATGTTATCAATGTCAGGTATTGCTTCAAATTGTTCTATTCAAAATTTCTTCAAATATGCATGAATGTTTATCGCAATCATAGAAGACATATATTTTTTATGCGCAACAAGTAACATTATTTATTGTAGGCATGAGAAACGTTCTTAATGGCTTAAGATAAGATCTCATTTCTTAACTATGAATAATAACATAACATTTCAGTGGACACCGTATTGGGACAGCAGAAGTAGAATCTGCACTAGTGTCACACCCTCAGTGTGCAGAGGCTGCCGTGGTTGGAGTTGAGCATGAGGTGAATACTTTTTTTTATCTTCTTATTGTTGATTTTCCAATTCTTCTCCTCCCTTATAAGAGTTTCAAACCAATATTTCTTTGTCCTAGGTCAAAGGGCAGGGTATTTATGCCTTTGTTACTTTAGTAGATGGTGTTCCTTACAGTGAAGAACTGCGGAAAGACCTCATATCAACAGTGCGAAAACAGGTCTATCCTTGTTAACTAGTTTATCTGCATGTTTTAATTTTAAAGTGAGATTTCAATTTCAAAAATCTGCTGAAACCATAAACTTTAACTAGTTTATCTGCATGTTTTAATTTTAAAGTGAGATTTCAATTTCAAAAATCTGCTGAAACCAAAAACTTCAACGGTTTAAGTTACTTTTTCCTGACTTCTCGTAATCTCTGCTGACCTGTGAACGTCAAACAAACTGCGCATGAACTCAGCTGGTTTATATTTTCTAGATATGAGTTTTAAGTTGTTAACGGGTATTATCTTCTTAGCCCGTATACGGATACAGTGTGTTTGAGATGATTTTCTCTTCTTGCTTGACTTGACTCAAGCCACTTAGTTTCAGAGAATAGTAGTATTCATGTCACTTTGTTCTGCAATACCCATTGTTCTAAATATCCCTGACATGACCGATTTGTTAGAAATATATCCTTTGTAAGGCTTTCTACAAAACGGTACAATCTAAATACTCTTTACCGCTTTTTGGCAATTTTTCGGTAACATATTGCTGATATAGCTGATATATGAGTCAACATGTTGGCCGATGTGCCCTTTTATATGGCTTATCTATAAACAATATACTGCTTTGGGCAATTTATCATGGTTTTCCCGATATATCAAGTGACATTTCGTCCTCAAAAAAATCCACTGGTGTTATACCCTGAAAATTACTAAGCATAATGAACTCTCAATAGTTGGCCATATGCCGCGTTTAAACTAGTTGAGTCCCACAAAACTAAAGACCCGACTGGGTATGAGCTTCGCTGATCTCTTTCCAAGACACAAGGCTGAGAGAAAAGACGTCTTCAGGTCGAGAATTACTCGAAGCATTTGAAATCCCAAACGAAGGCGTCCTCCACGCAGACTCTTTGCGGAATGTCTCGAACAAGGAGACGACCTATTAGCTTCACTAAGCCTAGCTACGTAGCCCAGTCACTATCACATTTAATGCATGGCTGGATTCATTATGGCTTTCCCCGCTGAAGTCATAATGACTCCTTGGACGATGCCAACGCTTTGCAGCTCTGTCACTGTCGCATTATATGCAAAGGTGACTCATTCACCAGACGACCGACTCGTGTAAAGCGATGTCTGATCAACTGACTTCACCAACTCGGCCAAATTATCAAAATTTCCTCTTAAACTTCCTATAGGTAGTGGTCATCTCCACTTCATGAAGGTAACACAATTTTTACTACATATTGCCCTGAAACTAAATTCTGCATCTACACTTCTACTTAATCTATTAAGTCACTACTTAATCTATTATTGACTTAAAGTGTTGGAGCACACATTGGAGAACCCAACTCTGGTCCTCTGACGGTGTTACCTATGCATGAATCTCCCCTCAGTTGATTAGCCTCAAAGAAGATCAATGGACCCTAAACTCCTCCAAATACTCAATTATCTCCACAATTAACTATCTGACATAAATAGCCGGAACGTCGCATTATCAATTTGGACATTATTTGTTTTAAAAGATTGGCTAATGGTTATAAACATATATCATTTACATTTTTGTATGCTTGGATTTCATTATGTTTAGATTACATTGTAGTATGTGCTGTCAACAAAGTGAGGGAAATAGAACACAAAAATGGTAGAGAGGAGGAACACGACAACAATGGAGCTACTCATTTTCTGTATCTTTCTTCAGTAAAGAAGGAAAGAGTGTACACCTATTTACAAGCATTAACCACCCTAATATTCAGCTACTTACAATAGCTAATTACAATAGTATTTTAGCCATTTAAAGCAGATTTTAGTCATTTATACACCTAATATTCAGCCAAAAGGAGTGATTCACTGCTGTATGATGAGCTATAGTAGACAACTCATGGAATATCCTTGTTGGTTTATTCCTTTTCTTGACACCCCGCTCAAACTGATGGTGGTTCATCATCAGTTTGCTTATAAAATAATCATGGCGTTTCCACATCTGATATTTTGTAAAAAAATCTGTCAATTGTTTGCTTGACGAAACATGTGGATGTGAGACCAATCCATGCTCAAATTTCTCACAAACAAAGTGACAATCCACTTCAATATGCTTGGTCCGTTCATGGAACACTGGATTACTTGCAATCTTCATGGAACTCTAACAAAATAATGAAGTAGGAGATGGTGTTAGGATGCAAAATCAGGCAGAAGTCATTGAAGCCATATGATTTCTCCACAAGTTTTGATGACGTGGCTCGATATTCTGCTTCAGTCGAGGATTTTGATATGGTTGGTTACTTTTTCGATCTCCAGGAAAGTAGAGAACTTCCAAGGAAAATACAATAGCCCGTAGTGGAGCGTCATGTATCTTTGCAACCGGCATAATCAACATTTGAGAAGGCTTGTAGTTTTGGAAGAGAGGAGCTCATTGTTAGATTAGAACGTAGATAGCGAATTATCCAATGAACAGCTGTTAAATGCAATCTATGAGGGGCATAAACAAATTGACTCACAATATGCTCAACGTGTGCAATGTCAGGTCGTGTTATAGTGAGATGTACTAAACTTTCAACAATTCATCTATAAATAGTAGGATCTGGGATAGGATCACCTTCTTTGCTACTGTAGTTAGCATTTAATTCAAGAAGAGTATCGACAGCTGTATCATCTTTGTGTGTGTATTTTTGCTGACTTAGAAAATACCCTCTAGAGTTCTTAGATATTTCTAGTCCAAGAAAGTATGCTGCTTGACCAAGATCTTTCATTTGAAAAGATTATTGAAGAATTGCTCTGAGGTTTTGAATATCTTTATTGTCAATGCCCGTGCTGATATTATCATCAACGTAGACTAGAACAAAAACACTGCCTTTTGTTGGGGATATAAGTAGAGAATAGTCATTATGACTTTGGCAATATCGAACACTTAGAATTCAATTTTGCAAGTCATGCTTGGGGTGCTTGTTTCAATCCATATAACGTTGTGGCAATTTACGGACCAAATGAGATGTAGAATAGCTAGGGGGAGCTCTCATTTACACAGTTTTATCTAGGTCTCCATTGAGGAAAGCATCCTTGACATCCATTTGATAGATGTCCCATTTTAAGTGGTAGAAACAACAATCAATGTTCGTACAGTTGTCATTTTGGCCACCACAGCAAATTTTTTCGTCGTAATGGATGCCATATTCCTACTTGAAACATTGAGCTATGAGACGTGCCTTGTAACAATCCAATGATCCATCAGCTTTCAGTGATAGAATAGACCCATTTACATCGGATGTTCTGAAGAAAAAGGTACGAGCTTCCAAGTGTGGTTAAGCTCCAAAGCATCAAGTTCTGCCTGTGACACCATTCTGCACTCTCTGCAGTTTGCTTATAAGACCGAGGAATAGATAAAGGAGCAAAGATGGTAAAAAAAATGAAAGATGGTGAGGAGGTTTAAATATGCGAGAAGATCGACGGAGGACTAAATGTGGAGCGGGGGTGGCAGAGGTGGTGAAATTGAGGAGAGTCATACCTAAGTCTTGAGTTGGTGATATTTGAACTATAGTAGAGGGAAATCTTGTGCTTTCATCAGAATATGCCTGCAAGGTATTAGGAAAAGAAGATAGAAGAGTTGAAGAATCAATATGAATAGAAGACTGAGATGATTGTGAAAAATAAGGGTTAGTCTGGAAAAATATAACATTTCTTGAGATCCGCATCCGTTTGGCTTCCCTGTCATAACATCAATATCCTTTTTGTGTTTTTGAGTATCCTAAAAATATGTAATGTGTAGACTTAGCATGCAATTTTGAGTGTTCAGAATTAGGTAACATGTGCCTCTGAAAATGCGAAGTAAATCATACTTGGGTGAGTATCCATATAACTTCTTCAAAGGAGGGACATTACCTAGCAAGGGGCTAGGTAATCGATTGATTACGTATATAGCCGTTTGTATATACTTTCAGCCCAGAACACCTTTGTTATTTCGCATGAAGGTGCAAAACACGTGTTGTCTGATGGGTCTTTCTTTCTGCAACTCTGTTTTGTTGTGGTTGATGAGGACTTCTTTGATAAAAGATCCCTTACGCAGCTAGATAAGCGCCAAATTTTGTAGACATATACTCCCCCCGAGTCGCTACGCAAAACCTTGATTTTCTTATTTAAATGTGTGCTCACCATGGCATGAAAGTACTTAAAACTCTTGTATAACTTTAGATTTATGTCGCAAAAAAAAATACACCTAGGGAAAATGAGACCAGTCATCAAGAAACAACACAATATATTTTTTTTCTGTTAATGAACCAACACGAGATGGTCCCTACGCATCTGAATGAACAATATCAAATTAGAGGTAGCATGATTGATACTTCTACTAAAAGCTAAATAATGAGATTCAGCTAAACCACAATCTTCACAAGCTTTATTAATGTCATATTTGTGATTGAGTTTGTCTAACAAAGCACCCAAGGAAAATAAAGATTTAAGGTTGGAAGCATGAGGATGCCCAAGACGATAGTGCTAGATTCCATTATTTATTTGAGGAATTAGTTTTAGTAGATGAAAGAGCAAGATAATAAGTAGGAGAACTGAAAGCAAATCTGAAGTCCAACACGAAGAGTTCCCTTTCCTTTGGCCTTCCCCAATCACTTTCCCCATCTACAGGTCCTGTATAAGGCAACTAGATAAAGAAAATGAGACAAGATAGTGTTTCACAAGTTGGCTAATAGAAATAAGATTAGTTGATAAATTATAGCATATAAAACTTTAGAAAGGGATGGAGGTGGCAAATTTGGGTAAGTTATGGTTAAAGAGCCAGTTCTTTCAACATGAATGTTTTGACTATTTGCGACAAGGATATTTTCATCTTTATCATGTGAAAAGGGTTCATGAAAAACATTCACGTCTCCTGTTGTGTGATTGGTGGCACCGGAATCTAAAACCCAAGTATTGGGAGAATAAGCCTTACCAAAATTGGATGCATGAAGGGCTTGAATAACTTGTTGGAGTAATTCTGGTGAATGAGTGGAAGTCTGATCGAAGATGTTGGGAGATGCCATAACCTGAGGAGAGAATGTGAATAGTGGAGAAGAAGAAACACATGATTTGTAGAGGATGCAATAGATACTCCCACAGCAACATAGGCCCTTGGAATTCCTCATCTCGTAGGATGTTTCTTGCAATCTTCTATCAAGTGCCCTTGTCTTTTACAGTATCTGCACAGCCGAGATGTGAGTTCACTCACCTTTTTCTTGTTGCAACGATTGGCAAGATGCCCATTCTCATGGCAGGTGTAACATTTCAATTTGTTGAAATCATGAAATTTTCCTTTTGTGTACTAACAAGAAAAGCCGTATCCGGAACTAATGAAAGGGACTTCAAACGAGTCTCCTCTGCAAGAAGTTTAGCTAAGATATCGTTAATAATTTGTGTAGTTGGATGATTTAGAATTGCAACACGGACATGTTCAAACTAAGGTTGCAATTTCATCAAGAATTGTCTCGAGCATGATTGTTGTCTCAGTTTTATTACAGTTTAAGCGCATCTTTAGGAATATATGAGTCTATCATATCCATTTCATTCCTTGTCATTATCATAGCAGAATAAAATTCTTGAATGGTACGAGATTCTTGAGATTGTGAACTTGTCTCTTGCTCGAGTTGATATAAGCGTGCTGCATTGCCTTACTTGTAGATAGCTCCAAGTAGTCCCACCTCTCTTTCGTCATGCTAAAAGGACCCAAGTTCGTAACGATGGAATTCTCAATTGATTCCATGATCCATGTCTTTATCTTTACATTGTTGATCACCCATTTTGAAGTAGATCATTCTGTAGGTGTTTTTATAGTCTCTTTGCAAGAAATCTCTGATGTAAAATGCCCACAAAATAATTCTTGCCGTTCCAATTTCAATTTTTGTCTATGATGAGAATCCATCTTAAAACAGTAAAATAGACAATGAAACCACGAAAGAAAAATAACACGAAAATAAGTGACTCAAATAGAGTTGGAGAGAGCTGAATGAAGATGTCCTGAATGGAATCAGTGACGGCTTGATGAAGATAGCCAAGCGAAATCAGAAGACCAAATGACGATGACCCGAACAAACCGGGTGAAACGGTGGTTGATGATGGTTCATAGGATGAAAATAAATGAAACAAATTTCACTTGTTTGGCTCTGATACTATGTCAACAAAGTGAGGGAAAATAGGACATAAAAGTGGTAGAAAGGCGGAAGAAGAGACCATTGGAGCTTCTGATTTTCTGTATCTTTCTTGCAAGGCAAAGGCTTTATAAAATATAGGATCGGTAATGAAGGAAAGAGTCTACACCTGTTTACAAGCCTTAACCACCCCAATATTCAAATGTTCACAATAGCTAATTACAGTAATGTTATGGTCATAACCACTAATAAGTGATTAAAAAGGAAGGCAGAGTGACGACTTAAATGAACACGCCCGCCTGCCAACCAAAGGCAACGCAAGCCACCCCGACCGGTCTATAAAAAGACCTATGCTCACCGCCCACATCACAGCGCATTGGATGACCCGAAAGGCGGTGATGTTCGTCCATTCGGCTAGCCATTCGCCCCAGCGATCTATAGACGACGCGAAAGGTGGTGATAGTCGTCCATTCGCCCTAGCGACCCATGGACGACGCGAAAGACGGTGATAGTCGTCTGCTCTATCAAATTACTCTCAGCCACTCGAGAGGAACAATTCAAGTCGGCCACTCGACCTTGGCCCCCGCCTCTCATCGCTGGTGGTCCCCCACTTAGACGACGACTATCTGAAGTCTATTCCCGGCAATCCATCACTATCGCATTAAATGTACTGACAACCCCCTTCACTCCTCCATCCCTCACGGTATTTAAGGTACCTCGGACTCATGCCACTGCAGACGCCGCCAATCCCATCCCTATTAATGGTGAATAGATAGCGCTAATTCTCGGTCCGTTCACAGTTTGACACCTGTCAATGCATGCTATTGTGGTAGGGACGTGCTACTGAGGTCGGCGCATACAGGAGCTGGTCCAATAGTCTCCACACGTGGAGGAAGGGAGTTGACCCAGCAGCTGTCTCTCAAAAGACAAGAATGCCCTCTGAGCCCTAGGTATAAATAGCAGTAAGAATAGTGAACCAAGTAAGTGATTTTGACTCAGTGAATTCTCCTACATATTTTTCCTTTCATTACTGACTTGATCGTTGGAAGGATCACCGGAGATCCCAACTTCAACCCATCCGCAGATACTCCTGCATAGGCGAACCCCTTGACCGGAGCAACGTCACCGGGCATTAGGAGAGAAGGCGAGCCCCTGCTCTCTTCAAAAACTAAGCTCACACCGAGGTTAGTGACTATTCGATTACATACATCAACAGTTTGGCGCTCACCGTGGGGCCTCCTTTCTTCTTGCAAATATGTTTGGCAGTGATGATTATTCGAGGTTGGGGAACCTACCATTGGGCTACGTCACTGAAGCCGAACTCCAAGAATTCATTGAGAAGATCACCCGGACTATGGAAGCCCAGCTCAAAGCCTTCGCTGACGAGCTTTTTAGCCATTTCCCTGCAGCAACAGCCCAACCAAACACCTCTGCTGGGGGCCAACCCTCAGCTAGTTGCCACTCCACTACCCATGGAGGCTAGCCAGGAACCATGCAGTAAGCCCCGTTCCCAGAGACTCCTCATCCTAATAGATCGAGGAGAAAAACTATGGGCATGCTACACAACCGCTGCAGATGCAGCCAACCCAGCGTGCCAGTCTTGGGCGTCGCGCTCTTATCTTTGATGACATAACTGACAAAAGCCCAGCTCTGGGCCAAGGCCCCGAGGAACTAGCGGGTACAGCCCCAAGGCACCACTCCACACTGGCAACGCCAGTTAGGGTGACTCCTAACCCCCAGGCGGTTACAACCATGTGTACCATCTAATCGCCGACACCATTGGAGGGAACATCCTTTCACCGACTCTATCATGATGGTGCCAACTGAAAAGTTCAAAATGCCAACCATGGAGAAAAATGGTGGCGACAAAGACCCAGCAGAGCACATCCAATACTACCACAATACCATGATAATGATGCAGGCACCGGAAGCGACCAATTGTCGTTGTTTCTCAGTCACCTTGACAGGGAGCGCCAAACTCTGGTGGAACCCCCTAGAGAAGAAGTCCATTGGGAGCTTTGAAGAGCTTACCAGAAAGTTTATCCACCATTTTCTAGCCAACGCCAAGCCCAAGCTGCTGTTTAGCGTTCTTATCTAGACCAAGCAGGAGCCGGGCGAGAGTCTTTGTGCCTACATAGAGAGATTCCAGGAAAAAAGGCTAGAAGTGGATAACCAGAGGAATGAAGTCACTATGGCGGCTTTGATGGCCAGGTTGCAACCGGGGGATCTATCAAAACCCCTCAATAAAAAGCAGGTCAGAAGTTATGAGCAGCTGATGTCTAAAGCTCATGCTTATATGAACATGGAAGAAGCTGAAACTTATAAGGTTGCGGAGGCAGGGTCCAGCAAGCCGACATCCCTAGCCTCCCTAACTGCTCATCAAGCTCCTTGACCGCTCATCAAGCTCCTCGACCGACTTCACATGTAACCCCTCCAGC
>JBAKGM010000412.1:16764862-16779179 GCA_037177215.1 Asparagus racemosus | reverse complement strand
GCTTAGTGTTGGGCGGGCGCTTAGGCGCTCGTGGCGCCTAACCATCGCCGCCTACAGGCTTTTAATGCGCCATGGGCACCGCCTCCGCCTAGGCGGGCGCCCAGGGCGCCTTTTAAAACACTGGATGCAGGCGCCGGAGGCAACCATCTGTCGTTCTTTTCCAGTCACCTTGACAGGGAGCGCTAAACTCTGGTGGAACTCCCTGGAGAAGAAGTCCATCGGGAGCTGTGAGGAGCTCAGCAGAAAGTTCGTCCATCATTTCTTAACCAACGTCAAGCCTAAACTGCCGTCTAGCGTGCTCATCCAGACCAAGCAAGAGCCGGGCGAGTCTTCGTGCCTACATCAAGAGATTCCAGGCAAAAAGACTAGAGGTGGATGACCAGAGGAACGAAGTCGCTATGGCGGCTTTGATGGCCTGACTACAACCTGGGGATCTGTCCAAATCCCTCAATAAAAAGCCGGTTAAAAGTTACGAGCAACTGATGTCAAAAGCTCATGCTTACATGAACATGGAGGAAGCTGAAGCTATAAGGTGGCTGGGGCCGGGTCCAGCAAGCCGACTACCCTAGCCTCCCCAACTGCTCATCAAGCTCCCCGAACGACTTCACATGCAACCCCTCCGGCTTTTGCTGCCGAACCCGCCAAGCCCCCACTCAAGTCCCGTCTCGGCAGGAAGAACCCAGGAGTGCTCTAAGGGACCCTCCTAGGAACAACTGCAATGGGCAGTTCGACAGTTCGACAGGAGGGAGGATAGAAGAGAAGAAGTTCCCCCTCCCAGTCTTCACGGTCCTCAACACTTCCCTCTCTGGGGCCCTTGACAGGCTAAAAAAGACGGACTCCTCACCAGGCCATCGCCACCAATAAGGACCGACCCGGGCAAGAGGAGTCCTCGACAGTATTGCCGATATCACAGGGATCACGGCCATGACACCTCAGACTGCCGTGTCCTTTAAAGAGACGTCGAGGACCTCATTCAACGAGGTTTATTGAAGAATTTGGTCCATAGAGACCAACACCCTAGGAGAGACGACCGGAAACCTCGGTCTCGCTCCCCTTGACCTCGACCCGACTCAGAACATAGAGAAGTGGGGCAAGGGAGTTGAGGGGTCATTAACACCATCAGCGGCGGCCCTACTCTAGGAGGGGAGTCAAACAATGTTCAGAAGAGGTATGTCAAGCAAGCCCTACAAGTGAGCAGTTGTGACAAGAAGCCAAAGGTCGAGATGTCCATTTCCTTAAGCGAAGCCGACCTGGCTGGCGTCGAGACACCTCATGATGACCCCAGTGTTATCACGGCCGACATTGACGGTTTCGAAGTCAATAGGATTATGGTCGACACCGGGAGCTCTGTGGACATCCTGTTCTTAGATGCATTCAATCGCATGAAGATCGACAGGTCGAAGCTGCAGCCCTCTATGGGTCCCTTGATCGGATTCACAGGGCACTCTCAGTTGCCGGAAGGGCTGATCACCCTCCCTTTGACCGTGGGACGACCTCCCTGCCAGTCGACTGTCGATGTCCAGTTTGTGGTGATGGACATCAAGTTGGCCTACAATGTGATTCTCGGCCAAACATCCCTTCATCGTCTGCGGGCCATTCTATCCACCTACCACCAGATGATCAAGTTTTTCACCCTGAAGGGAGTCAGGATGGTCAGGAGTGACCAAAAGGAGGCCGGAGCTTGCTACGCACTCTCCACCAAGGGGAAAGGAGTCGCGAGCGCCATGCCCATCGAAAAGACAGCCCTCCAGCTCGAGAAGAAGATGGAGCGAGAGCGAACGATGCCTGTGGAAGGCCTTCATGAGGTTCCAGTCGACCGTGAAGGGAAGAAGACGCTCAAGATTGGATCCAACCTTTCCGAGCCATTGAAAGGTGCGCTCGTTTCATTTCTTTTGATTAATCTTGACGTGTTTGCTTGGGGCTCAGAGGACATGGCAGGCATCTCGTCCGACGTTGTCTGCCACAAGCTCTCTGTCGACCGACACAGCAAGCCAGTCTGGCAAAAGAATAGGCCCTTGGGACTGGAGCGACAGAGGGCGGCAGCAGAAGAAGTCGAGCGACTCTTGAAGGTCGGCTTCATTCGGGAAGTTCAATATCTTGAGTGGCTGTCCAACGTCGTCCTGGTGAAGAAGTCTAATGGCACGTGGGAGACGTGCGTCGACTTCATTGACCTCAACAAGGCCTGCCCCAAGGACAGCTATCCTCTCCCCCTCATCGATCAACTGGTGGATGAGAGTGCGAGCCCTGAACTGCTGAGCTTCTTGGACGCATTCTCGGGCTACAATCAGATCCGCATGGCCGAGTATGACCAAGAGAAAACGTCCTTCATCACCGACCAAGGTACTTTTTGCTACAAGGTCATGCTCTTTGGTCTCAAGAACGCCAGAGCGACCTACCAGAGGCTGGTTAACAAGATCTTCAAACCTCAGCTTGGTCGCAATGTGGAAGCCTACGTGGACGATATTTTGGTGAAGTCGAGGTTAGCGTCAGCCCACATTGCCGAACTCGAGACCTTTTTCACCCTCCGGCGTTACCGCATGAAGTTTAACCCGACAAAATGTGCTTTTGGAATACAGTCGGGAAAGTTTCTAGGGTTCATGATCACGCAGCGGGGTATTGAGATTAACCCCGAGAAGATAGAGGCTATCGAGCGACTTCCGGAGCCGCACACCATGAAGGACATCCAGAAGCTCAATGGCAAGATAGCCGCCTTGGGACGTTTCCTCCAAGTCGCCCGAGAGAAGCCTCCCCTTTTTCAAGATCCTTAGGGGGACCAAAGACCCCAAGAAGAAGTTGGAGTGGATCGAAGAGTGTTGTATTGCTTTCAGAGAGCTCAAAGCTTACCTAAGTACCAAGCCACTCCTGAGCTAACTCTTGGAAGGGAGACCTTGTTTCCATATTTAGCCGTCTCCCCTCAAGCTGTAAGCTCGGTGCTTGTGCGAAAGGAGGACCATATTCAGAAGCCGGTCTACTATGTCAGCCGGATTCTGAGGGGAGGAGAACTGAACTATCCCTTGGTCGAAAAGGCGTCCTTCGTCCTCATCACCACGGCTCGTAGGCTCTGTACTTTCAAGCACACCATATTGTAGTGCGGACAAGCCTACCTATAAAGAAATCTTTAGGGTGGCTGACCACATCTGGGAGGATGGTTGCATGGTCGGTCGAACTCAGTGAGTACGATGTGTAGTTCGAGCCCAGGACCACCATCAAAGCATAAGCATTGGCCAACTTCCTTGTAGAAATCACCTCAACCAACGAGGAGCCGACCGACCCTGCTGACCCAAGCCAACCGCCGGCCCCCAAACAGGCGAAGAAGCAGACGACGGCGCCCTCCTCACACCCAGACCCTAGGGACGACTCTTGAGGTCGCCTCCTGGTGGGAGTTAAAGGTGGACGGGTCGTCCAATGAAGGCGGTAGCAGGGTCGGCTTTATCTTGCGCAGCCCTGAGGGGACGATGATCGAATAGTCGATCGCCTTCCAGTTCCCCGATTCAAACAACGAAGCGGAGTATGAGACCCTCATCGCCGGCCTACGGGTCGCCCTGGCGGCTAAAGTCGAGAGCTTGAGCGTGTTGATCGACTCTCAACTGGTCGTCCACCAAATCAATGGCAAATACGCCGCTAAAGATTGGAGAATGGTCCGTTACCTGGAGGTCGTGAAGAGCCTGCTGACACGCTTCGCCAATTTCGAAATCTCCCAGGTCCCTCGTGCTCGCAACGCCCGAGCGGACGCCTTGTCAAAGCTTGCATCAACTAGCGCACTCAGCAGCTCCGGGCCCTTCTACACCGACACTCTGCAAGCGCTCATCATCGCGAGAACTCCACCAAGAGTCTTGCAAGCTGACATTACCCAGAAAGCCTGCTGGATGGACCCGATCATCCGTTTCTTGACCAATAGAGACCTCCATACGGACGTGGCCGAAGCGAAGAGCCTGTAGAGGACTGCCCGTCGCTGCCTCTTGATTGACAACCAGCTCTATCAGTCGTCCTACTAAAGCAGCGAAATAGGACCCTATCTCCGATATTTTCGACCGGCCGAGGCTGAGTACGTCTTGAAGGAGATCCACAAAGGTGTTTGTGGCAACCACCCATGAGTGAGAACCCTCACCCAGAAGGCCGTTCGACAAAGATACTACTGGTCGACCGTCATCGCCGACACGAAGAAGCTCGCCTCCAGATGCCGGAAGTGCCAGCTCTTTGCCGAAATCTCCAAGGCCGCTGCCACAGAGTTGACACCCTTCTTCAGCCCCATTCCGTTCGGCCAGTGGGGCCTGGACATGCTGGGGCCGCTCCCTCTTGCCTCGGGTCAGCGTAAATTCCTCATAGTCACTATAGACTACTTCACTAAGTGGATCGAAGCTGAACCCTTAGTAAAAATTAGAGAGGTCAACATTACTGGATTTGCATGGAAGTCAATTGTTTGCCAGTTTGGCGTTCCTCGCTCCATTACCGACAACGGCACACAATTCAGCAGCGGAGGTTTTCAAAACTTCTGTGAAGAGTGGAGGATCAAGCTCAAGTTTGCGTCAGTAGCGCATCCCCAGTGTAATGGACTAGCGGAAGCCGCCAACAAATGCATCCTCCAAGTATTGAAGAAGAAAATCGACAAAGTGGTCGACAATTGGGTTGAGGAGTTGCCAAGCATCCTATGGTCGTACAGAACGACCCACAAGAGCTCGACGGGGGAAACTCCCTTCAGGATGGCCTATGGAGCAGAAGCGGTGAACCCTGTGGATGTCGGCATGCCCACCATCCGACTCCAGCACTTTGACAAGGAGGTGAATTTCAAGGCACTTCGGATGCAACTTGAGCTGGTGGATGAAGTTCGAGCGACTGCCCTGCGCAAGCAAGTTGTTAACCAGTAGCGGATCGTTCGGTACTACAATAGCAAAGTCTGACCAAGGAGATTCCGGGTCGGCAACCTGGTGCTAAGGAAGGCGGCGTTCGATAAGGATAATAGGCATGGCAAGCTGGCCCCCAATTGGGAGGGACCATATACCGTCCTAGAAGAGCTACGTCCTGGAACGTACCGGCTCAGAAGCCTAGACGGGAGGATCTTGCAGCACCCATGGAACATCGAGCACCTCAGGAAATTTTGTCAATAATACTGCATTGTACATCCTGCTCAATATATTTCAATAACAACTCAGGTATTCTGCTTCTAATTATCGTCGCTTATTATAATTTGTGCAAGGGACAACGAACTGCTCAGCCCAATCCAACGGCGATCAATTCCTTAGGGCAGCGTCGCGCGGCCCCCAACTTAATAAATGAGTCGAGGTAGCCCGGCCACTTTAACCGAGTCGAAGTAATTCCCTAATCGAAGTCGAGCTAAGCAAACCCTGTTCGCTAAGTAGTCAAGAACCCCTTGCTATACCGAGTCGCGAAACTCTTCTCGCTAAAACCGAGTCAAGGAACCATTCTCGTTAAGCTAAGTCAAGAAAACCCCCTCGTATGGCCGAGTCAAGGAACTTTTCCCACTTAGTTGCGACAAAGGATCTTGCTCACTTGATGAAAGGAACGAAACCCACTCGTTGAGTGAAAGTCGAGCTATTCAACCTTATTAAGTTAGCCTGCCTACGCTTGCTCGCCAACCCCTGGCGAAACCGTCACAACGACCAGAGATCGGCAATGCCGAAAGAGACGCTAGGTATGTCGCGAGTTCGGGACTTCCGGCCTGTAAGTCGATAGACCTAGGCACCTGACCCACGAGGTCGTCTTTTATGGAGTCATCGCTCCCACGGGAGCCGACTCAGGCTTGCTCTTTGCCTCAAAATAGAGATCGGCAATGCCGAAAGAGACGCCAGGTATGTCGCGAGTCCGGGACTTTCGGCCTATAAGTCGACAGACATAGGCACCCGACCCACGAGATCGTCCTTTACGGAGTCGTCACTCCCACGGGAGCCGACTCAGGCTTGCTCTTTGCCTCAAAACAGAGATCGGCAATGTCGAAAGAGACACCAGGTATGTCGCGAGTCCGGGACTTTCGGCCTATAAGTCGATAGAATTAGGTACACGACCCACGAGGTCATCCTTTACGGAGTCGTCGCTCCCACGGGAGCCGACTCAGGCTTGCTCTTTGCCTCAAAACAGAGATCGGCAATGCCGAAAGAGACGCCAGGTATGTCGCGAGTCCGGGACTTTCGGCGTATAAGTTGACAGGCCTAGGCACCCGACCCACGAGGTCGTCTTTACGGAGTCGTCGCTCCCACGAGAGCCGACTCAGGCTTGTTCTTTGTCTCAAAACAGAGATCGGCAATGCCGAAAGAGACGCCAAGTATGTTGCGAGTCCGGGACTTTAAGTCTATAAGTCGACAGACCTAGGCACCCGACCCACGAGGTCATCCTCTACAGAATCGCCACTCCCTCACGGGTCAACACAAGTACTTGGATGCGTCGCGAATCCGGGACATCCGGCCTGTAAATCGACAGACCCAAAGCTGCTGACCCCATCCGAAGATCAAACCCGTCAGTTCCAAACCCAGCTCGAGCTCTGTCGGCCCTAGCGTTCATGGCTCACCCCAGGAGCGACTCAAGGAATCGAGACTACCAAAGCCAAGCTCACTCAACCATGTCAACTGCAAGCCCCACGAGGGCCTAGAATGTCTTAACTAAATTCGCTATATGCCTCACAGAGGCCGAGTCGATTTTATTTGCTCAATGATTGTAGGCTCTCAGGGGGCCGGATTGATTTTATTTAGTTGGTTGTTTTGTAAGTCCCGCTAAGGACGATTTAATTTCCACAATTCGATTTCTTATCATAATATTTGTTGATCGCGACCTCACAAAGGTTGACCTGATTATTTGCTCGGCCAATAGGGCTTGCTATAAGCCAGCAGCAAATAACGATGAAGCCGACCAATATAGCTATAGAATTCGGTTGCATCTGTATGGGATACACTCCCAGCTCCTCAAATACTTTTCGGAGAAACGGATGCAGCGGCAACCGAGGCCCGCACTCCAAGTGTTTGATGTATAGGGGAGCTCACTGGTCCCCATGACAATACACCGGCGATGACTTTGCCGGAGCC
Organism: Asparagus racemosus; assembly: GCA_037177215.1. Classification (NCBI taxonomy): domain Eukaryota; kingdom Viridiplantae; phylum Streptophyta; class Magnoliopsida; order Asparagales; family Asparagaceae; genus Asparagus; species Asparagus racemosus. The sequence goes on along the minus strand of JBAKGM010000412.1, from coordinate 16,772,148 downwards.
TTCAACTTGTATCCCCTCGGAATATCAAACTTCTAATGAAGAAAACGCATTTGCGCCTGAGTCACCTTCGAACGATGCTCGTCAAGCTGCCCTCGGCGATCGAGATCCATCGGAAATCTTTGCTTCACTCGCCGGAAGATCATCGGAGTTCTTTCTTGAGGAAGATGAAAATAAAAGCCTTCCACCATCGCTGCTCTGCATTTATACGGAGGCCCTACTTGCCTCACATTCGTTCATGATCAACGATCAAGATTAAAGCTCAAGCCCCGAGGCATCACCTCGAAAAATGAAAGGCCCATCTCACTCGTTCTAAGAAGGCCCACCACCAGGCCCAGGAGGCGAAACACCAATGGCCTGGGAACTGCCTGCTGACATCAGCCATGTCCCATCACAGGAATGTGCTAGCCTCTTTTTTGACTCTTACCCGATCTGGGTCACCCTACTTGTTTCGCTTGGACTCATTTCCAATCAACTCCAAGCGAAAGGGGCCAGCTGTTATGATCATAACCACTAATAAGTGATTAAAAAGGAAGACAGAATGACGACTTAAATTAACACGCCTGCCTGCCAACCGAAGGCAGCGCAAGCCACCCCGACCGGTCTATAGAACGACCTATGCTCACCGCCCACATCACAGCGCATTGGACGACGTGAAAGGCGGTGATGGTCGTTCATTCGGCCAGCCATTCGCCCCAACGATCCATGGACGATGCGAAAGGCGGTGATGGTCTTCCGCTCTATCAAATTACTCTCAGCGATTCGAGAGGAACAATTCAAGTCGGCCACTCGACCTCGGCCCCCGCCTCTCATCGCTCGTGGTCCCCCATTTAGACGACGGCTATCTGAAGTTTACCCCGACAATCCATCACTATCGCATTAAATGTACTGACAACCCCCTTCACTCCATCCCTCACGGTATTTAAGGTACCTCAGACCCATGCCAGTAGAATGGCCGCCAATCCCATCCATATTAATGGTGAATAGATAACGCTAACTCTCGGTCCACTCACAGTTTGACACCTGTCAATACATGCTACTGTGATAGGGACGTGCTACTGAGGTCGGCGCATACAGGAGCTGGTCCAATAGTCTCTCAACACGTGGAGGAAGGGGGTTGACCCAGCAGCTGTCTCTCAAAAGATAAGAATGCCCTCCGAGCCCTAGGTATAAATGGCAGTAAGAACAGTGAGCCAAGTGATTTTGACTCAGTGAATTCCCCTACATATTTTCCCTTTCAATTACTAACTTGATCGTCGGAGGGACCACCGGAGATCCTAACCCCAACCCTTCCGCAGATACTCCTGCGTAGGCGAACCCCTTAACCGGATTAACGTCACCGGGTATTAAGAGAGAAGACGAGCCCCTGCTCTCTTCAAAAACTAAGTTCACACCGAGGTTAGTGACTGTTCGATTACATACATCAACAAGTAATATTTATAGCATATTTCAGTCATTTATTCCACCTAATCTTCAGCCAAAAGGAGTGATTCACTGTTGTATTATGAGCTGTAATAGACAACTCAATTAAGATATTTGTTGATTTATTCCTTTTCTTGACATATGCATATCACCTAATATGACACTCTGGTGGTTACTATATATCCTCGATATTTCTCTGATATGACACTCTGGTGGTTACTATATATCCTCGATATTTCTCTGATATCGACAATTCGATTTGGATTTTGGTTGTTTGGTATTTCCCCAATATTCGATATTTAAAACTTTGGCAATACCCAATCTCTATTAATTAGTGATAGATGATTAAATCAATGTTGCCTGGATTGTGAATCGTCATAGGGGCAAATTAGATTATATCATGGATCATAGATCCTACATAATCCATCTTACAAAAAAAAGTTTCCTAGATAATATGGAAATAGAAACACGATTAGTTAGTCTAGTAATTTGAAAGGAAGTTAAATATCGCGTCATTAAGTTTCATTTGCAGTTTTCTTCCTCTTTCTATCTGAATGAGTCATTAATCCTTGTCAATTTTTGCAAAGAGGAACTAAAAATGTTGTAGATTAAGTAGTAGAAAGTGACGGTAAATTCTTAACGTTGAGAAAGAAGGGAAATTGACACCGGAAAGGTCACGGGGTAGGATAAGGAAAATAAGTGAAGACAAATAGGAATAGATAAGCAGTTCACCACTCCAGGGATACAAGAAACTCCACCACCTTAGAGATATAGAACAAAGGAAAGCTTGCCACTCTCAAGAATCCACCAAAGAGATACATAGTAAAGAAGAAACAAGCAAAGCCAAAAGCGGTTGGTTACAATTTTAGTCTAGGTACTTATACTTTGACTTGGAACAACTCTCCAAGCATAGGAAAGTATGAAATAAATGCTGAATTCGTCCATCTAGATTGCACTAGCTATAAAAGTCTAGAAAAACTAGATATATAATGGATTTTCTATATCTGACCAAGTTGCATGCATCTCCACACGAGAGCAATTATTCTACTTGAAAACCTTCAAAATCCACCTTCTCCGGTGCATAGAAATTCCCATTCATTAATCAGCCTAGAGGTCTCCATTTATTGCAATTGACTTCTCATCGTTTTGATTTTGAATTCCCCAACATCATAGATCTGGTTATGCTTCAAGCAAATATTCACTAAGACTTGGAAATGGGCCGTAACATGGGCTTTGCTTTCGGGCTTGTCCACCTTACCTCCTGCTTCAATGTCTTCCGGTTGATGAAGACTTGTCCTCAAATCTAGTTCGTCCATATCTTCTTAATATGGTGAAGGATCAGTGATATTATAGCTCGTGCAAACACCATAATCATTTAGAATTTCAACATTATATGCATACCCCCCATTTTGAGTAAGCACTTCAGAAACTTGTCATATATTCCTCATTTATTTCTCGCGATCCCTGATGTAAATGAGAATATTAGTCAAACTTGGAGAATGTGTTGCACAGCGCATATACTCATCGACTAGTTGCAACAACTCATCTCGTTCTTTGAAACTAATGTGATAGGCGAGAAAAACAACACTGTGAACAAGATCAATAGAATGTTAAGTAGAATTCTAACAAGAATTTCCTTTGTAACATCTTGAAATTCTAGAATTATAGATTTCATCACCAACGGTTCATTGTCTTCTCCACTCTCCTTAACAGCCACATATGTAAAGACTTGGGTGTCCTTTGCAATTCTCAAACAAACGATTTCTTATGTTCTCCGTTCTTCATTCTCCATTCTGGAAAGATTTCCGTTAGAAATAAAAGAGATGACGATCAAAGTGGATAAGATTAGTATGGCATTACTCTTCCAAGTTACAGGCTTGGATTTGATTCCCTGCCATCCAGAATGGAGGTCATCCCAAGGTGAAATTTCCCTGGTAATTGACTGGTGTATGTTGGAGAAGGGAGCTCCATGTTGGAGGCATTAGTTAGGTACCTGAAGAAAAAGAAAAAGGAAAGAAAGAGACGCAAGGAAGAAACCCACAAGGGAACACAATTCTCAGTCACTAACCAAATATGAATCTCTGAGTAAACAATACCCTCGTTTAAAGATTAAACATAGACTCCTGATTTACCGAAAACTGTCTTCAATAAAGTCCTACTCAAACTTATATTATATTACAAGACAAAGTCAAAAATGGTCACTATTTCAAAATGAACTCTGGATAATATAAGTCATTCTTGTCCTTTGGAAGTCTACTTTTAGATATGTCCAAAGAGGTTTAGTGCACTTGAATGGACAATCTATCCATTAGGCCTTGCATGAAGATATTCTTCTTGACTTGAACACGGCTAGAACAAAGAAGGATATGATGTAGGACACATAACGAGCAAATTCATGGAAAAGTGGGACTTTCACGAGTCAAAAGCAGATACAGACGAATTATTGACTGGCGGCAGAGAAATAACCATATCTCCCAATCTGAAAAGCGGATTATAACATATTATAGATGAAAATCGCCTATCTCGATGAGATGGAGTCAATAAGTTTGGCAGAATCCCACAATCCCATCAGGAACACCCGTTTTTGGCAAGATTTCAGAAGTAATCAGCCTTTAGTTTATTTTTAGCCATAAAGTTAGAGTCAATTTAGATTAGGAAACAAAATCAATTTTGATTTAATTAGAACTGATTTGTTTCTTTTATTATAGGGAGTCTTTTAGGTAGTTTTAAATTGTTTCTTTCTTTTAGGAATTCTGTTCTTAATAGGAGTAGACTTTATTTTTCTATTTAAAAAGAAGAATTGTAAACCTCATGTATAATATAACTTTTTATCAATAAAATTCATCTTTAATATTTTCTTCGTGGATTCGAAGCTCTTCGTGGATTCAGAGAACACCCCTTGGTGGATTCTGAGGTTTTTTTTTTACTTCCGCGCTGCGTTAGGATACAAGAAATTTGAACTTTTTCATGAAGGCTAAGAGCTTGGGAGCATGTAATAAATATGAGCAACTTCTTCATATGAGATGACATTGGAATCCTTGTCCATCTCAACTTTGAATGGCGATGCAACTACATTTTGTTTTATAGAAAGAAGTTGGAAGACTTGGATAATGTTCAAATGTAGGCTTCATCTTGCCAATGGGAAAATTAGCGATAATAATACTACCTTGCTCATAAATGGGTTAGGGAAGTGGTTGAATCAGTGTCCCAGTTGGAAAATCTAGGTTTTCTTCTGTTGGGTCTATAGAATCAGTACCTCTGGTTTGTAATTCAAGGTTTTCTTCTGTTGGGTCTTACAGAATCAGTACCCCCAGTTTACAGTTCTAAGTTTTCTTCTGTTGGGTCTTATAGAATCAGCACCCTCAGTTTGCAATTCTAGGTTTTCTTCCGTTTGGTCTATACAGTAAAATTCTTCCCGTCGGAGAGATTGAAAGGTTGAACGCTTGCCTGATTGCCAAAGGGTATACTCAAACGTTTGATGTTGATTACCTTGAGATGTTCGCTCTTGTGGTTCGATTACTTCAATATTATCTTGTCAATGACTATAGTCAATCCTTGACCTCTTTATAACTTGGATATTCGGAATGCTTCTTTCACGGTTACAATTAGGAAGAGGCTTGCATGACTCAGACAGGTTACAATATTTAGGAGAAGTCATAATGTATGTCGTCATAAGAACACTATCAATGGCTTGGAGCAATCCTCAGTAGTATAGATTGACTAGTTAATTATTGTTTTGCACAATATGGCAGAATGTTTCTGAACACTCTTTGTGCAACACTCTTCTATCAATACTATTATTTCTTGCCATTTATATAGGTGTTGTTATAAGGATTTGGATTCTCTCCACAATCAAAAAGTGGGGGAGGCCAAAATTTCAATTATAACCGTCATTTAGTGGACTGATGTTATGTTCAAAAAGTCATCAAGATAATGGCTTACGTCCTCAATCACCCGCAAAGTTAGAAATTGAAGTTTTGATAACAAACAGTTGATGTTAATTTTTTGTTATAAAAAATGTTTAGCTTAAATTGTATTTTTATCAATGCAATTTTAAACTAATGTCCTGCCATGATATTCATTTGGCATAACCTAGTACTAACAAAGTGGTCTGTGCCAGATTGGTGCATTTGCCGCTCCAGACAAGATACATTGGGCACCAGGACTTCCGAAAACGAGAAGTGGAAAAATCATGAGGAGGATTCTGAGGAAAATTGCTTCCAGACAACTTGATGAACTAGGGGATATAAGTACTCTTGCTGACCCAAATGTGGTGGAACAGTTGATTGCACTCGGTGATTCCTAAGCTTCTGATGGAAACGTACACAAAGTTAAGAGTTTCTTAGCTTTATACCATATTCTGATGTTGTTGTCATTGGGACTATGGAAATATACAAAGAGAAATCAGAGGATGGTTGCGGCCACATATTTGATAGAATAAGTGGCATCGGGGTATGCTTTAATTTTCTTATTTATAGATATTGTCGAGAAATCAAGATTATCTTGGATCTCTTGCTGTAATTTTTAAAAGAATATGATCGTGTCATTTTATTTATCGGTCAATGTTTTTCTGCTGTTTAACTTTCGAATGTGGTAGTATTGCATACTGTTTCCCTGCTCTTTACTCTTCATGGGAATCACTGTGCACGAACTCTTATAGATGCTACCCACCTCCCATCATGTGCATACTACATGTACTTCCTTTTCCTTTTAAGTTTCTTTTACTTCATTATGGAAGCATGATCAATAAGCAGTGGCTTACCTTTCTGGAAACATAGAGTGTTTAAGTGAGTTCTAAATTAGTTGAGCAACCTCACAATGAAGTTTATATAAATAGCCATGATGAGGTGACTAATGATAAATGCTTCTGATGGCTATTATTCAAAAATAAAGTAAATAACATAAAGTCTTGGAAATTCTCTCTCTCTCTCTCTCTCTCTCTCTCTCTCTCTCTTTTTGTTTATGCAATGAGAGCAAAGTACTGCTGATAACGAAATGGTGATATCTGTGTTTTATCTCTACGCAAGTTGGATGTCCGTTTATAGGGATTCATCTTATGCTTAAATGTAGTAACGGTGTGACTTTTTCCTGTAACTCCACTTTCGATCTTTGCATTTATGAATTGTAAAAAGAACTATTTGTTAATCGGGTGATGAGATTTGGTTCTTCTTTATACAAATCTCGGTGTTAGATAGTATGGGGATTGTGGAAAGGTGAATTCTCAAAGGAGATTAGAATATAAGAAAGGAATTGGAAGCACAGATCACGATTAGCCTTTTCTAAAAGAAGCATCCCCACTTCAAGTCTCAAAGGAGAATCTATCCATGGGACCCTCTTCGCTGCACAGCCGGTTGTCCAACAAAAATAGCATCGGCGGATATAGGATTTTGCCCTAGTGGTGTCTTAAGTGGTAAATATTAAGTAAATATAGATAATTTAGTGATGATGCCGCTAGACATTATATAGCTTCGCCACTGCTAAATATAATTATTCGATTGAGGCGTACATCCTCATACCCTCTTGTTTTTATTGTTTGAAGGACATGCAATTATTAAACCATCAGTTATCGAACATGATCTAATTATGCTTTCTTGTTCCAAAGGAGACATGAGGTCTCATATAGGTGATAGGTACTTTTCCATTTCCCTAGAGATACCTCCCCTACCTCATACTCTTTGCTAAAGCCTGTCCTCTGTTTCCTTACACCTCCCTGTAAAGAAACTAAGTAGCCCTTTCATGAAGCATACACAAACATAAAAGAAGGGGAGGAAGAAGAAGAATAGGCCACACATACAAGAATTGATCACCATGGCAAACACGAACGCGAGCTGGATAGTCGACATCCAGAACAAACTCAAAGACGTCGA
>JBAKGM010000412.1:16735160-16750686 GCA_037177215.1 Asparagus racemosus | reverse complement strand
TCATCGGAGGGTGAACGACTACTGCCAGAAGGACATTAACAGGTGGCGGGCTAATTTGATTCATACCTATTTTAGAAACCCATGGGCCATTCTTTCCTTGGCTGCGGCCATATTTTTGCTCCTGCTTACTGTGGCCCAAACTCTGTATTCGATATTGCCGTATTATGCGCCAAGGTCCTAGCGACTCCTCTCGCGCTCCTTCACCGTCGACTTGACATTGGGCTTGGTGGGCCTAATCTGATTGTGTTTTCTTTTTAATTATTTTGTTGGGTGTGGTTTTGTGCTTATGGTGTTTTTGCACTTTCGATTGACTGTTTAGTGTGTACTATATATTTCTATAAATTTTTTTAATATTTGTGTCAAAAAGCTTTGATGAATGTTCTTCCAGTTTATTATTTTTACTGTATTATCTTTTTTTTTATTAACTATATGTTTGTGATTGGTTTGTTTTATTCCTCAATGAGAGAAAAATGGAAAATGTTCCTTTTCGAAAATTTTCTAACACAGGATCATTAAAAAATGTTAAGAAATAGGGGGAAAATAAAAATAAAAATAAAAACCTTATTGGGCCTATATTGGTAGCAAAGACTCAACTTTAGAAATGAACGTACTGAGATTAGAATATTGAAGGGCATTTTGCCAAAATTAATCAGCATCGAAATCGATGACAATTCCTGTTAAGATGAAATAAGGCTATTAAGTTAGTTTGTTTAAAAGTGTAATATAGAGATGCATTTGTGTGCTATCTAGAAATGGCAAGACTACCGCTCAAATTGTTCTTCAGAGAAATGTGGTTCCTCTGTCGATTTTCTTCGGGGAAACATTGCTTTAAGACTCGTATATATAGCTTCAATATTGTAGCTTGTGCCCAAATCATTATATTTCAGCAAGCATGTATCACTCCTGTATCCTGCTCTGTTAGGACCGTGTCAGTGTAATTGACTTATTTTGTGATGTAGAATGCACGGCGGACATGTTTATGGAGAAACGGGACCGTCACAAGCCTAAATGCGGGCCCGGTCGAGAAAAATAACTTGCAACGAAGAACGAGTTATATCTCTTAAACAGTACGTTGGAATTGGACGAATTATATATGTAAATCGCGAATGTTTTCGGGACGGAGTAAACCAAACCGACAGTTGTTTGGTTTGCGGCCGTCCGTTTCGTCAAATTCCCTCCAGATTGAGGGAAATCAGAGTTTTTGTCAGATTTTTTATTATTTTAGGTAATATTTTAGGAGTCTGTTTTGATTAGGAAACAAATCCGGTTTGATTCTAAATTTGACCGATTTACTTTCCTAGTCATAGAGAATCTTTTATGGAGAGTTTTGTTATTTTTATTTTTGGTAAAGTTCGGGTTATAGTAGGAGTCTTGTTTATTTTCTATTTAAATAGAATCTTGTAAGCCCTAGAGGTATATAACTTTTATCAATAAATTTCCCTTATTATATTTTCTTCTTGGATTCGAAGCTCTTCGTGGATTCGGAGATCGTTCTTTAGTGGATTCTGAGGTTTTTACTTCCACGCCGTGTTATTTTGATGAATAACAAACTTTCATACTGGTCTGATATATATTTGAGATATTATATAATGTTACAAGAAGTTAGAATCAAGTTTGATATTGAAAAGAACATAATAGTAACTTAATCATAAAAATTCTAGAAAAATATCAAAAGTGAAAAATCATGTTTGCGCATATGGAGTGTCCATATCTTTGTCACGAATCCACAAAAATAAATAGAACTCAACTTGGAGATATGTAGCACTAAATATGATTGTTTTAGCAAGACAATATTGAAACACTCAGCAGTAGGTTGGAAACATACACCTAGGCTGAAACTTGCTTGAGCCATAACTTTTGACTCGGTTATTAGAATCGCTATTGTAATAACTTTTCGGAAAGCTCTTGATTTGATCTATTGACCATCAGTGATTGGTGAGAACATCGATGATTATAATTTACAGAAATATTTAAATCATTGATGGTGACAACTTAACCATTAATGGTGACAACTTGGCCATCAATGGTGAAGGTTGACCATCAATGATTGATTGCCATATTTACAATTTTTAAGTGCTATACTACGGCGATTTATAAGGAGCTACACTTTCCATTAAGGTGATAAAGTGCTCTTCTATAGATGTAAAGAGTTGTATTTTATCCATAAAAAGCTACACATTCATTAATGAGCTATATTTCTGGCAAAAAGAGGTACAATACATCGATCATAAAGAGATAGACATTTCTGGTATAAAGAAGTACACAATATGACATATTAAGCTTCCATATTTTACTATGGTTGCATCTACATATGCAAGACCTTTTGCTTATTGTAGTCAGACATTTTTGCACACATATGTTCACACTTCAATTCTTTTCTTAGAGTGACAAAACTCATAAAGAGTTATATTTTGCACATAATTAAAGAGCTATATTTTTCTCACATGGAGCTACACTTTTACATTAAGGCGCTATACTTCCAATCCAAGGAACTCCATATAGCACAAAGCATTAGAAGTTGATCAGCAAAAAAAAAGGACGCATTATGCTTTTGTGTTTTTATTATAGTTATATCTACAGATATAACCTATTTTCGTATTATATTCAAACATTTCCTTGCACATATTTTGCACTTTTATTTCATTCTTGGATTGATAGGAGTCATAAAGACTTATAATTTGCACATAAAGAGTTATACTTTGCCGATAATGAGCTACACTTTTTATTAAAGTGATATACTTCTCATACAAAGAGTTACAATATATCATAAAGAGTTGTAGCTCTTTCATAACAAAAATATAGCTCTTTATGAGTTTTGTGTCATTCAAAACTCTCCAGCCATTGACAGTTTGCTATGTAATTCTATCAAAAAAATACAAATCAACCAAAAATATTTTTGTAGCATTTAAACAAACATATAATATGCATCAAATAAATTCAATCTAATACACATAATCTCGTTAAATATTACAAATCAACTGAAATCGAAAGATTTCATCAAACATACAATAAACATCAAACTTTGTCCATATATTTTCGCATTCCAAGCCTTGAATTCAAAGTCTAGTTCAATCAAATATAAAAATGATCTTGTAACTGTAGGCGAAAGTAGTGTAGCTGATCATTAAGCAAGGACTAAGTTGACCGGTAGAAGTCAAGACAGAGCATGGGGGCGAGTTGGTCGGAGTAGTCGGCAGTCGAGGACGAGCTCGGAGTGATTGAGCTTGTTGGCCAAGGAGTGGAGGGAGAGTTGGTGGATTTGATGTTGTAGGCAAGCTTCATGATGAAGTCTTTTCTGGAGAGGAATGGGAAAAGCGGTAGGAGGAAATAACAGAGAGCTCAACTAGAAGGATGAAAGGGATTCAAGGGGTAAGTTGGGGATCAGAGAAGCAGATCGGTGATTAATTGGGGTGGTGAAAAGTGGATTGGTAGGGAGCAGAGAGTAGAAGAGATAATGAAGGAGAGAGTAATATAGGCATTTTGAGTTTTTAATATAATTATAATCTATAAATGTACATATTATTAAAGACTTGGGTTTGAAAAGAAGTGATCTTTGTATTTTTGGGGTTTAGAGGCATTTTAAAAGTGCGTGGGTTTATAAATAAATGGGGGTAGAATTTTGGGATTAAAAGCGAATCAATTTAAAAACTTTTTCAATGTTGGACTACACTCAAAGAGGATTATCCATAACTTCTCAGCCACGCAGCAGGTGCATATCACTTTTTCCTCCATAACTAGTAGAATTTTGACGCGTGCAAATGCGCGTGCTATGACAATAATTTATTTTTGAATTAATAAATATATATATCAAGATAATTTCATCTTTTTGTAGGGAGTGTGCATTTAATATATAGGCAGAGAGAATAACAGTCAAACAATGTATTTTTGAACCTAAAATCCCTCACTAATTTTCTTTACGTATAAGTATAAATAATTATCGTATAGACATATGCATAGAACGTCACTTTTTTATAACATAAAATGTGAAAAAAAAATATTCAATTATGTCGGCTCCTTTTTCTTATGACACTATAGACTATTCTAGAAGCAAAAAAGAAAAGAAAAGAAAAGAGAAAACACCAATAATTATAAAATTATATTTTTGACATTTCAATTACAACTGAAAAACAGGACTCGTCGAGCACTCATCCAACTTTGCACTATCATAGTTGGTTTTTATTATAATAGTATAGATATGACATATGTCATATTCACTCAAGGCTCAAATTACGGAACAGCGCAATAATAAAGTCTAACTCTCAATGAAACAATTATTATAAAGAGAGCAAACATAGGCAGAGCCCCCGAGCTCCAGCAGAGCCCACTTCAAGAAGAGCGCGTGTGATACTGCAAGACTGTATACACCGTCTGAAGAAGGGTCAGCAGAAGCAAGAATACAAAAGCAGCCACCGAGTTAGCCCATGGGCTTTTAAAATAAAAGTGAATCATCTTAGCCCGCCACTTATTCCAACCCCTCGCGCAATATTTCTTCACACTCCGAAGCACGTCGCGGAGACCACTCCCGGAGTCCAGTGACGCATATTTGCCCAAGCAATTGAACAGCTCCGCCACCGCCTTGTCGGTCCCGATGGCATTATGTATAATCCCCTTGGACGCCAGAACGGCGACGTCCTTGGCGGAGTCGACCATGACGTCCATGAAGTAGACGTAGGACGTTATTTTGTTCCCGGCCCCCACGTGGAGGTGCTCGAAGGCCATGAGGTTGAGGAGCAGGCATTCTGTGGTGTCGTCGACGGTGATGGCAGGCAGGCTCAGGACCCCGTCCTCGAAACTGATGTTGTGCAGGCTGCCGGTCTTGCTCTTTCTGAAGCGGATGCCCGCCTCGACAAGCCGTGAGGCAGAGGGGACGGCTCTGATGCCTTCCAGGTCTTCATATGCTTTTGGGTCCATGGAGTCGTGCTGCAGAAGTATGTGAGGGTAGAATTCTTCACCTGTTTGAAGGTGGTCTTCACATGTTGGAGGGTGGTCTCCACCACTTTCTAGGGCCTCCATCGGCATGGGCCTTTCTTCACCTATTTCTTGGGCTCCCACGGGCGAGAATGCAGTTTGCATTATCTTTGTGGTACCATAGGGCCACACTTTGTTTTGTTCCATGGGCCTTCCACTGGCTTGTGTCGCTGTGCCTCGTGGACAGATCTGGAGGAAGGCTCGCGCGCGGACCAGCAGCGTGCCGAGGAAGGCTTGGCGGGAGTCTGGTGCAGTACGGTCCCCTGGGGGCCGAAGACAGCTTCTGCGAAACAGGTCCAGAGGGTGGAGGCGTGGCCCGCCTCCAGAGGGTACCGGTTGTAGACCCATGAAGTCGAGGAGTAGCTGGTTGATCTCATTATCGTCCTAAAAAGTACATACGGACAAAAGTGGTTTTAGCCATTAATTTAGCCTTTTTTTTCTTTAACCCTTCTTTTTGCTAATAATCTCGGCTTTGTATAGTTAGTATAATGGGTCTTAAATATGGAGGGATCCAATTTTCATTCAAAAATTAAAGCTACCAGGTATTCGGCCTCGGCTGCTGGATAAAACTCGTCACTCTTTCTCCGACCACAAAATATGAAGTCAGAATTTCTCGATGTCAGTCCCACGTAGTATCTATCTCAAAATTATGTTTTTAAAATGTGACTTCTTAGACCCATTTAATCTTGTTCTTTAAAACAATTTCTTTAAACTTTTTTTAGAATATTTTGGTAGGAGAACGGCTAATTGAGTGTATAGATGCAGTTTAGCGTACATGCATAGTTAGCATCTAACTCAATCTGAGTTACCAATTTAGACGGGTTAATCAATAGAAGGACTGCTTTTGAATTGACTAGCACGATTTGAGGGATAGCTTCTTACCGGAGCTCGGCCAGTCTCCACAGCAACCAACTTCTTCAGAACAAGCAACGGCAATTGATTCTCAATCCTCAACATATCCATCCTTATATGCTGCCAAATATACAACATCCCATGTCTACTAAATATGGGATCATTCTTATCATAATCATTCTTACTGCTCCTAAAAGCCTCTCTAAACCTCAAAACCTCAAGCATAAAACACCCATCGAAAAGCATCAGCTTCAAGAACAACTCCCTCGCTCCCCTCCACCTCTTATCAAGACTCTGATAAGAATCCATAAGCACATCCGCAACCTCCTCAAGCGCGCTCATGAAGCCTTCCAAGGGCTTTTGAGCTCTCTTGAGGAAGTGAATGAGGGCTCGGTGCTTGTGTATCTCCATTGGCTTCAACTTCTCATCGCCATAATGGTAGGGGCCAAAGGAGATGAACTGAGGCTTGTAGGCCGTCGGGTTGAGGTCTTTTATGAGGGCAGGAACCATGTAGATTGACTGATTTGTCCAAATAGGGTCGAGCTTCGATGAAGCGTCGACGGCATTGATCAGTCTTTCGATGTCCACCACCCAGCTATTGTCCAGGTTGGCCATGGTGATCAATGCTTAATTCTTCGCCTTAATTATCATTCTCTTCTTCTTCCTTCTTTTATAGTGGTGTATGCTTGAGTGAAGGATTATTCATGTTCTGTACGGAGAGGTATAGTGACACATAAGAATGACGGGCTTTAGCAAAATGGGAAGGGAAGTATCTTTTAGGGATGAGGCAAGGTCACCTACCTGTATCAAATCTCATGCCTCTCTTTGAATACCGATATTAATCCTAAAACAGTCTTGACCTTGAATCAGGATGACTATATATGCTGAATTTTATTTTTTTTCACATCAGCACGGAGCAAGAACGTAGATGGCTCACTTTGGGAGTGTTCCCCTTGGCTGGGTTTTGTCAGCCCTTAGAAAACTTGGTCAGTGACTCTTATAATCATGTTTTATTCTAAACTACGCTAAGATTAGACCACGGTGATGCTTTATCAGAAAACTAGTTTAATATCTGTTTTGGCCTTAGGAAAACTGACACATTTACCCCGAACACAGTTTTTGTCAAAATGGGGCTAGGACCGGTCTTGCCCCTATTTTTGAGTGATTTAGCCTCTGAATCTTTTTCTAAGGTGGGGATGTTTGTTTTGGAAAAGGTTAATCGTAATTATTGTTGGGAAGAACGGGGTTGATTGATCGACCTTTTTTCCTTTCTTTGTAGATAAAATAGATTAATAAAGAAAATAATAATAAAATGACCAAGAGATATTCAGCAGGATGCTAGTATTTTTTAACGTGGAAAACCCTTTAACTGAAAGTGAAAACCACAGGATTTAGTCCAGAAAAATCATTCATTATAAAAAAAATAATGGGTACACAAGTTTTCTCTTTAGACACTTGATTAGACGTATAACAACAACAAACAGAATAGAAAAGATTACTTCTTCCTCACAGGAGAAGGAACACAAAAGCCTAACACCCCCTTGTTCATAAGGACTACTGGACAAGTTAGAGAATCCTCTTCGAAGAAGAAGAAAATATGATATAATAACTACACACACACATCACCGCAAAGTTTTAGTCTTCCACATATTCAAGCATCAGAAGGTCGTTGCTGAGAAATAATCATTCACGCTCACCTTTTTTATCCCCTCTTAATGTGCATATATGCATGAACATTGTCGGTTGTTTGGATTTCTCAAACTACAAATCTTGTTGGTGTTGATTGCCCGCTGATTGGCTGGTGCGGCTTCATATATTTTAGAGATTAAAGACCTGCACAATTTTGTATGTTGTTGAAATCGTGGGGTATTGGTGTTCATTTTGTCAGATATAAATAACAGTCACATCAAACTCACTAGATTAGTTTTGTAATCTTCAAAGCTAACTAGATAGATTCAGTCGGAACTATAATGAGCACTTAAGAATTTGAATTTAGCAAAATTCTTCAAGCAATAAATTAGTGGATGGTCAGAGTTAATCAACATGTTAAAAAATGATTCATTTTGTTAGAAAATGCGATGAGTAGTCTGCATAACTATAAGGATTGTCTTGGAATATGCATGCATGGCAGGGGAATTTGGGTTTGTAAATATGTTTGAATTTTGTAATAGGCCCGGTCCAACTCCAGAAGGCAAGGGTCGGATATACATCGGGCTGAATTTAAGGACTAGCTTATTAAATAGGTCATCATTCCACACAGACAAATTAAAATGGTCCGAGTCTAATATGATTGTTATTAGTGTGACGCTATAGATATAAATATGTAATAGGTACATAGATCCCATGTACTACTGTGATGTGCAACTTATTAACCTTACACTCTGTTTGGGAGTTCACTAAGTAAAGGAACGGAAAGTTAAGTAACGGAAAGGAAATTAATGTAGGGAATGGAAGTGAAAAGATAAAATGTTGTTTGGGAGTTTAGTTAGGGGAACAGAAGTAACTTTGTGTGGGAGGGGTATAATTGTCTTTTTACATTGAACGAGAGTGTATCTCAGCCATTGATTTGAGTGTGGGAGGGGTATAATTGTCTTTTTACATTGAAAAATTTAACACCCATTCTCATTTACACCGGTTACCGCCCAAATCGGAGGTTAATAAAAGTGACCAAATTTTACACCCCCTTCCATCCTCTAACCCTCCAAAAAAACTCTCAAACAAAGTAAAATTGAAATTTTACATTCCCTTCCATCCATTTGCCTCCATCCAAACAGGGTGTTAAGTTTGATATCCGCTGATAAACCTTTGGAATTGAAATGAACATCGCCGTTGCCCTTCACACGTCATCTCTCTCAAACCTCAGGGGGAATAAGTAGCATAACCCTTCAATCTGACACAAGTTTTTCTGTTGTTAGACAACATTTTAAAAGTTGCCGGAGTTATGTCAAAATGTGACGTTATAGCAGAAACATTAGTTGTGTCAGATTGAGGGTCATCACAGAAAACCTGTCGTTGTTGTTATATGGTATTTTCAAAAGCTTTTACTATTATCTCAAAGTAGCTAGATCAATCTCAAGAAGAAAGTAACTTTATATAAAAGAGAGAGAACTAACTCATCAAAATTTTGCCAGTCTCCGATCCACAGCAACCAGCTTCTTCAGAAGTACCAGAAGAGGCAGCTGGGTTTTCAACTCTGATGAAGCGTCAACATCGACCACCCAGCTCATCTAGTGTTGGCTACGGTGATCAGGACCACTATTTCTCATATCATCGTTCTCTTCAACTTCATCTTTTATTATGCGGTGTATGCTTCAGTGATGAGCTGTCCACTTGCTTTATGGGGAGTATATCTACATACAAAAATGATGACTTTAGGAAAGAGTTATGGGGGGTTAAGGGAGGTATCTCTGGGAAAATGGCAAAGGTATCCAATGTTTCTTCTTACAACAACCGTTATTATTGTCAGGGGGTCCTCTGGGAAAATCTTCAAGTTTAGGGGTATTGTTGGACACCCAAAGTTCGGGGTGGTTTCGCAGGACAAAAAAGTCAGGGGGTTTTGTGGAAATTAACCATATAAATAATTAAATATATACAGTGAGCTAGCTCGTATAATTTCAATAATGCAGTTTTGGCCCAAACCATAATATTTCAGCAATCACATATCACCTCTGCTCCTGATGTAAAGGACTAATCCTAGCATAAACAACAGTTGCAAGTGCCAGTTGCAGGCTGAAAGTACAAAAAAAAATTTAAAATTTAAAAAAAAAAATAAAACCGGGGTGTTGATTCTCAAGAAGAGCACGAGAAGAGATTCTCAGAAGAAAATATGTAATATTAACCTAAAATTACAGCAAGCCTACAGTTGAGGGTTGATCTTTTTCATTATCAAGTATGTATGCAAATTAAAGGCCCACAGTCATGTATTTGAGGCCCAGCACGTGAAAATTTGAAAGGTAGCCTAATGAATCTTGTCTTAAATATCCTCTATCAAATCATTTAGCCAGCATTTAGCATCGTGGCCATCTTTCTTCTCACGGAAAAAGATAAAAGAAGGGGAATGCTGACATAATATCTCCGATTTTCTAATAATCACGGAACCACGTTTAACAAACTAAATAGAAATCTTAACAAACATTTCCCTCATAATTTGGATCCCCTCCGGTATTAACAAAGTAGTGGACAGACCACCACTCTATTATACTCATTGATTATGGATTATTTAATCGTTAAGATTATTTCTTTGAGTGCAAATTAGGAATAAGTGCCATTCCTAGGGCAATTCATGGGGTATAATTTGATGCGGATAAAAATATGCTAAGTTACAAGTGCACAACAAGCAAGTTATAATATTTAAGATATCGATCCAAGGAGAAAGAGAGTATTAGAAAGACTATTGTGAGTTCTTGAAATGTGTAGGACAAAGAATGAGACTGGTATGTGTTTTCGGTAGAGGGTTGTCACAAAAACAAAAAGGATTAAACAAGAGGGAAGAAAGAGAGAAATAGAAGACAATTAAAAAGAAAACAAAGAGGAGAATCAAAACAAGAAATCAGAACAAGAAACAATTGAAAAGATGGAGCAAATCAAGAGAGGAGAATAGGAATCTAGGATTAAATCCTTCTCTTCTTCGTCTTTTATGATATGCTGTATGCTTCAGTGATGAGCTATTCACTTGCTTTATGGGGAGTATATTTACGAAAAAAATGATAGGCTCTAGGAAAGAGTTTTGGGGGTGGGGGGTGGGTGGGGGGGGGGGGGTGTGGGGGGGTTTAAGGGAGGTATCTCTAGGAAAATGGCAAGGTATCTATTACCTGTGTTAAACCTCATACCTCTTTTGAGTCACTGGAAAACTGATGATCTAAACATTGTCTAACTTCAAATCAGTATAAAATAGGAGGAGTTGATGATGTCCACAGTGAATCCATTGTGTCTTCTTATAACAACCAATAATAGTGTCAGAGGATCCTCTGGGGAAATCTTCAAGTTTAGGGATATGTCCGGCACCCGGAAGTTCGGGGTGGTTTGGCAGGACAAAAAAATCCAGGGTGGTTTTTGTGAAATTAACCCTATAAGTATATACAGTTAACCAGCTCATATAAGTTCAATAATGCAGTTTTGGTCCAAATCAAAATACTTCAGCAATCACATATCATGCAGTTTTGGTCCGAATCAAAATACTTCAGCAATCAAAATACTGCAGTTGAAAGTGCTAGTTGCAGGCCCAAAATACCAAAAATAACCAGGGAGTTGATCCTCAAGAAGAGGGCGAGAAGAAGTACGTCCTCAGAAAAAAAAAAAAAGGCATTTGAGGGCTACTATGCTTTTAAATATATATAACATAATTCAAGGATAACATGAATACTACATATTGATCTCTACCTCTCAAATAAGAACTATACAAGCTCAAGTTGAGCAATACTTTTCTTGCTGGTGGCTCCTCTGTAATAAACAGATGCAAATACCTATACCTATGTAGCCAAAACTGAGGCCGGCCTCAAATCTCGCACAGCCAAAATTCTTCAGGTTTTGCTGCTGAGGGTTGGCCAAAGACAGGCCTCATGGTCCTATACAGGAAGCAGGAGCTGAATCTCCGTCGCTTGCTCAGCCTCAAACTCCGATCAACCTCAACTGCAAAGAAGAAAAATAAAATGTCTAAACATTAGATATTCTGGCGAATAGAGTAAGTAGAATTGAACCAAAATGTACAGAAGGGTTAATTACACATAGATCCCCCGGTAGTATTGTTGCAGATAGGCCCTCAGGGTTAAATTCTTTTAGTTAAATTCTGGCAGATATTGCCCTTGGGTGAAATTAGTGAGTTTATTCAAGGGTAAGAGAGCCAGTAAAAACGCGGAGCAATGAAACTACAGGGGTAGTAAGTACAAGACAACGATAGTACAGGGGGTCTATGTGTAAATTTACCCTACATAGAAAACACTTACGAGATTGTTCTGTGGTTCCCTCCAGTAGAAACCCTGGATTAGAACTGGCAAGACATTGCATGCTATTAGAATGTAAATCATCAGTGCGTGCATTCCCATCCATTCGAATGCATAGGTTGGTCGCCTAATTCCATAGACATCAACCTATGGGTCGGGGACCATAAAGATTCATATTGTCAGTGGCAGAATTAAACTGATATTTAGGTATAATTATAATCCAAATTTAACGATTTACTTTTTCAAGTCCAAGTTCTATGATGAAAGAAGAGATATATAGAGAAACTATCTAGAAACAAAAAGTGAATATAATGTGATTTATTGGTGCATGATAGCATTGATGCGTGCATTATACAAAAATCATAACTTATTGTCATTTTGATGAATAAAAAAAAAAATGTCAAACTATTGAAATTATTTCATTTTTGATGCTTTGTGTCCAGCAGATCATGTCTTCAATATAGATTTTAAACTTAAAATGTGAAAGCTTCAAAGTTGGACTGTATCATCTGCATGCTAGATCAATAGTAGTCTAGCTCAACTCATATACACACACATAACATATACATATATATTGCGAATAAACAAACAAGTTTCACTTGGCATGAAAGAAAAATTCATAAACTTGTAAATTTGTTTTATCATTTTGATGTATGAACTCCTAAAATGTTATCTGCAAAAAGAATTCAAAATCGCACCAGCAAATATATTCCTGCAAAAAGAAGCCCAGCTGCACCGGTGGTGAGGCATGTGTAACTAAGCGTGTAGAGAGCCTTGTTGATATGCATTCCTAAAAAAGAGAAGTATTCAATTTAACAAAACCATTGCTTACAAAGCAAAATACAGCTGGATGATCGAGCTTCATACCGAAGAAGTCAAGTGAGAAGGCTAAGGCCATGAGAGAGAAGGATGGAACAGTCCAGTGTACAATCCTCTCTTTGTGATCCTACAATTGGTCTTGGAAATTAGATTATGAATTTATTTTCGTTGTAATAATACCAAAAGCAATATGATCAAAGGTACCGGAAAATGAACGATAACATGCCCAAACTGCAACCCGATCAAACAACTAACAATTGCCATTACAGTACTGAAATAAAAACATAAACACGTAATTTAGTAAACAAAAAAACATAAATATCAAAACAAGAGCAAAATATGGTAAAGAATTAAACCTTAAAAGTCCTTCAGGATCAAAAGGGGCTTGACACCATGAGGGAGCATCTGCTGGAAGAGGGCCATTTGAAGGAGAATTGATGCTGCATTGCTTTAAAAAGAAGGGGAAAAAACACGGTTTATGATGCTCGGGAAAATTTGGAAAAAGTATGCAAATTGCAAAATTTTACCAACCTCAGTTCTTGCATAAACAGGGCGTTTATATAAATGTTCAATGCCCATTATCTTACGGTCTATCATGCCAACAGCATTGCAAGCAGGACTTGTGTCGCCTCTAACTCCACATTTCACCTGAATGTAAAAATATACTACTGGTTAACCAAAATATAGATCAGAAAAAACAAACTAATTTTTGCAAATGTTGAGGATAGAAAAATTACCGAGAATGATTTGATTGAACCTTGCTCTCTTATATGGTACTCCCAATCAGGAACATACAAACCATACGAGAGAGTGATGTAGATCACGGTAAGTATCAAGCCCACCAACCTAATAGAAAAAGAAACATATTTTAATATTTTGACTCATTTCAATTCGATTTGAAGCAGAATATTAGATTATTCAATGTCCAAATTATCACAGATTGCTCTCGACGAGATAAAATTTCATCATTCCAAATTTTACTTCAAACACATAAAACAAATCCTCTGATATGAATGCAAAATACCCCATAATACTTGAATAAACTGAGAGAAAAGGAACATACATTTGATAACGGTATCTCCTTAATAGGGACCATCCCGAGAAAACTTCATCATCATTTCTGAGCCAAATTTCACATATTGCTGCCAAAAGGTATGCTATTGCAATTCTCTACAAAAAGTGAAGTGTTTTTAGTAAGTATAATGAACAATAACATATTCTAGAAACTAAATCAGATTCATTAACTACTTAGTTCATAAACTTAAACAAGCCGTAGAGTTGAGGATTCTAAAACTATTAATAAGAGAGATTAAATAAGCTACCTGCAGCACACCCATCAGGCGAATATTTAAAATATCAACACCGTAAGTTAAATTATGAACACCGTGAAAGTAGCCACCTGATTTTTAAATATTAGAAGAATGTATCAAACTTAAGATGAACTCAAATATCCTAAAGAAGAAAACACATAAAACTTTTAAAAATAATTAAACTTAGTGACTTATTGTTTACCTTGGAGCACGACGCCAAGTATTAACAGCTTAAGTGCCCGAAGCATAGCTTTCTTTGTGGAGGCGGCTCTATTTGACACTCTCTGCACAGGATTACTTGATGTTGATGAAAAAGAATAGAGATTATATTGACTATACTTCAACTAGTAAACTTGAAACTTATACAGAAAATGAAAGTTTAAAAAAAATAGAATGCAGATATACATATTTTTTATCCATATACCTTGTATGCAAGTGTTAGGGCTACTCCAACTATAAACAAGAAAAAGGGCATGACAAAATCAGCAATAGTTACACCATTCCATGGAGAATGATTGATTCTTGGGAAAATTCCACCAGCATCATCAACCAGAATCATAAGCTGCAATAGAAAAAGTATGAGAAATACCTAGAATAATAAAGTAAATAATTCCATATATATGCAACAGTGGATTGATAATTACATGCATGTTCTTTCCATGTTCAAGATTTAAATAATTAAACATGGATAGACCATAATATGGGGCAAAATAAATTGCAGATAAATGTTGTTCATATTTCAGTAGCCTGTGGTCAATGAGCTTGATATCATTACATGGATTGTCCTGAAACATTGGAAATTAAACTTTCTCTAAATTGTTAAGCATATGAATTATCCATCTCTTGGTGATCATACCTGCTTTCTAAAAAAGTTGATGCACGATAATCGTTTAATATTTTTCTCACTAGTTAATTGTGTTAAATGCACGTTTGACTAATAGTAGACGTATCGAATCACATAATCACAAAAAGGAAGACTTTAATGAGTTAGGCTATTTCTTAAAAGTAAGATTCACTCTGTTTCTTCTTTCAAGCAGAACCTCTACAGGCAAGCCACTTAACAAAACCTCAAAGGACTTGTTTAATTAAAGAATAATTTTAAACGTCTACTACACAGTGTTTGATGGCTGTTAATCACAATCCATGTTGTAATTCACTACTGCTATAACTATTTGAGACTTGGAAAAATGTTAATATCATGTAAAGTAAGCAAGTTTTATACAACAGGCTTAGTTGCTGATAGGCCCCCTGTAGTACCCCTGTTTAGTTGCTGATAGGCCCCCTGTAGTATCCCTGTTTTGAACGTACTATCCCTCTAGTTTTATTGTTGCAGATAAAAGTCGTCGAGTGAATTCTTTTTTTTTTTTTTTTTTGACTCGTTTGCCCTCAGAAACAGAATATTGAAGCCTTACAAGTTGATTGAGATATTGAATTTTTATGAATATATCCCTTTTTTTTTGGGCACAATGATCCCATAACATTTGTCCCAATTAACTAACTATGCGTAACTTATGCTTGACCAAACACGGAACTTAAATCACCTTGCTCTCGATAAGAGAAAAAAAAACCCCTATTAACTAGGTAATTCAAGCGAGATTCTATCTATTTCCTTCTCTTAAGCTTTAACCACCTCCAACA
>JBAKGM010000412.1:16692421-16717989 GCA_037177215.1 Asparagus racemosus | reverse complement strand
ATATATTAGTTTTATTTTCTTTCCCATGCAGCCAATAGGAGACCGAGATATGCGAACCACTTGGACCAACTAGCATTGCTTCAAATCATACCCAAGTCAACAAATCAGAGTACTCTCCTTGTCAATATTTTGACCATCATGGTAGCTCCTTTTTTTAAAAAAATAATGAGCAATTACTCAACAAAAGGAGAGAAAAGAAAACAATTTCCCGCCCATAATTATTAATACAAATTATAGTCCTCAATCATTACTATAATTTCAGAATTTTAGTACACAATCAGGAATTTTGAATATGATATCATGCCAATTCAGAATCAAATATAACTGTCCATGATTTCTAAAGCAGCACACTCAACCTGCAAAAACATGTTAAAAGGTAGAATTATAATTTTTCAGCCTTCATAATAACAAATTGAGGTTGGTTAACAAATGTAGCTCAGTGGTCAACCTGTCATTATCATTATTAGAAGGAAAATCCCAATCAAAGTCGTCCAACAAGAGCTCGAGGAATTCACATGGTCAACATTTTGACAATTACACAACCTCCAAAACAAATTCGCCTACTCAAAAGAACTCTTTGATAATTAATATCAATTTCCTTTTTTTTTTTTTTTTTTGGCAGTTAATTTCCAAACACGATTTGGTTGAAAGCATAGCACGTGAGTGAAAGCAACACGTGCTCCTCATCTGGCCCAGCCACTACTTAGAGGTGAAGTCGAAGTCAGAGGAAAAGTAGCCAATGAGGGCAGCCAACTGTACACGTTTCCCTCGCCTCTCCATCACTCCACCACGCATGGCTCTCTCTTACGTGCCCGCATCGCCGAGCGTTTTTGTAGTTTTGCTCCCACTTCTCTTTCCTGTTCCGATCTCCCTTCCTTCCTTGTTCAAACTTAGTTTGCTGGTTTTGAAGTGTTCAAGTGTTTACATTATACAATCCTTTTAAAAAAAAGTTTTTGTTGAAGTTCAGGGTATCAAACTCAATTTTTTTTTCTTCAGTCATTCTAAAGTATAGTGTAATTAAACGGAAAATTCTAGAGTCTGCACGTCCATTCAGGTTATTCTTACGGTGTGTTGGGCAACTCTTCAAAATGGGGTCATGCTCAAATTTGACCCCATTTTGAGAAGAAAACGAGTTCGAGTAAAACTGAGTTAAAATTATAAGTTCAGTTTTTCTAAGACCAAAATTGGTCTATAGACGCGTTTTGTTTAAAACGGGATTAGTGCTAGTCCTGACCCAATTTCGAAGCGGTTGCCAAACACACACTTGGATTACTAATGGCGATTACGCGAGTGACCTTAGAATCTATAATAAGAATTAGGATCATGGTTAAGCCTACAATTACAATGAATATTAATGAAACTTTACCAATTAACTTTACCAGTTTACTTTGTTATATGTTAACCCTAATCCCAATCCTAATTCTAATCCTAATCCCTATCCTCTAATACTAACAAGAACTCTAAACCTAATATAAAAGTTAACCACCATCAAACAAGAACTTCAAATTGGACTAGAAACAAACAGCGTTAACCTATCGTCGGATTTTACGATCTGCTAGTGGTAATTATGGCTGGTATTCTCAAAATTGCTTGAATTGATGCGTAGGCTCAAAGTTAAATTTTGTTAAACTTCAAACTGTTTTGGGGGGGGAAATGATTTTTTTTTTTTTTTTTTTTTTTTTTTTGGATTGAAATGAGGCAACCTTTCGGGTATCAAATTTGAATATAAAGTAAACTTTTGGGGGTATCTAAGTGCAAATGAACCCCCTAAAACTAAAATTCCGTCAATCTCGGTTAGCTTCCTCCGTGTCGGTTAGTCCCACCTGCTCCGCAACTCCCGCAAACTCCTGGATCACGACACGTGTCAAAATCCAACAACCGTTGGCGCTTGCGTACAGCGCCAACTAACTCCCGTCTCCAAAACTCGACTCCTTCCTTCCTTCGTTCCCTTCTTCACTCAACAAAAAATCCCCCGCAATTAAAGCAAAAAACCCCCGGCCCAAGAGATATTCATCTTAATTAATTACCCCCCAAATATTAGACCCTCTCTCTTCCTTCAATCTCCATTGTGATCGAGAGCTCAAGTCCAGTTCAATTCTGTTCAATTTCCATCCAAAATGATGGAGCTTTGCTCGTCGTCGCCGTCCTCGTCTCCGGTCCTAACCCTGAGGCCCAAGAATCTCTCCTCTCTCCCCGTCTCCGCCGCCAGATTCAACTCCGCCGCCTGCTCCGGCCACCTGAGCCGCCGCCTGGTCCTGCACCGCCCCTACTCAAACCCTCTCTCCTCTATCTTAACCCTAAGCCCTAACAAGCGGCGGAGGAGGAAGAGGGGAACCCTAACCCTAACTGTCTCCGCCGTCTTCGAGCGGTTCACCGAGCGGGCGATCAAAGCCGTCGTCTTTTCCCAGCGCGAGGCGAGGGCGCTGGGGAAAGACATGGTCTTTACTCAGCACTTGCTGCTGGGGCTCGTGGCTGAGGATCGGTCGAAGGGTGGGTTTCTTGGGTCCGGGATTACTATCGAGAGGGCGAGGGAGGCGGTGAAGGGGATTTGGAAGGATGAAGAGGGGGAAGGGGAGGGCGGGGGAGTGGGACCCGCGAAGGGCGGGTCGGCCACGGATGTGCCGTTCTCGATCAGTAGTAAGAGGGTTTTTGAGGCGGCCGTGGAGTTTTCGAGGAATATGGGGTGTAATTTCATTGCGCCGGAGCATATTGCGATTGGGCTTTTCACGGTGGACGATGGGAGTGCTGGCCAGGTTCTCAAAAGGTAGAATTTTTTATTGTTTCCCCCCCTTCTTGGATTGATTTGAATGGTTGTTGAAATGAAATGATTCAATAAACTTTTGGTAGATATTGTGTTAGTTGTCCTTGTTTACTGAATCGGGGAACCATCGTATCGGTGATAAACATGAATTGCTTGTAGAAGAAAAGATATGTTGCAAAAGCAAGCGTTGATGATAGATTGCACCATGCATTGTTTGTAGAGTTTTGGACTTTGTCGGATTGATTGAGTGGTTTTTGAAATGTAAAAAATAAAATAAAATATAAAAAAATTGATTGTTTTGAAATGTATATTATAATCATCATCCTCGTGGTGGACAGTGTTATTGATGGGCTTAGAGTTTTGGATATCTTTTTTATAATTTTTAATTGATTGATATGAGTGTTGGTTGAAGTGCAAAAATTCAAGAATGTGATTGTAGTTAGAAAGATATTGGCTTAAGATCATTGTAGTTGGAAAGATATTATCTTACTATGCCTTGTTTACTAGATCATGGAAATACCTTATTGATGATAACAGAATTGCTTGTGGAAGGGAAAATATGCTGCAAAACCACAGCTCCAGAATGGAAACAACATGCATTATCTGTTGAAGATAAGACTTTTATGACTTGGAGATCTTGTTTATATGGACATTTCTGTGATTTCATCCTATATAGTCATCGAGATTAAGGGGATAGTTTAGGTTCTTTCCCTTTTAAAATTGTCATGATTTAAAACTAGGTTTGGTTATTGAGGCAAGATTCTGCATTAAATTTTGCGGAATTTTACATGTCAAATCTAATGAAAGGGTGGAACCATAAAGCATAGGCAGCTAGTTTGCTAGTGAGAAACTTATGGATTTTGTTGACGTAGTTTAAGCTTCAATCATTGAGGAGCGACTCTCAGATACTTCTGTGGTAAGAAAAATTCCTAGAAATGGATAAATACAGGTTTGGAGTTTAAGTGTGTAGTTTGAAGGGAAAAAAATCTTTGTGATGGTTTTAGATTTCGTAGTTTTATCTAGTTTACCAATAGAACTAACTGGTGGATGCGGCTGTAGCTTGGGAGCTGATATCAATTTCCTAGCAACAATAGCGCTCTCTAGACTTCAAGGAGAGCTTGCAAAGGATGGTAGAGATTCATCAAAGATATCCCAAAAGATGCGAGAGAAGTCTCTTACTGGAAACGCTGCCCTTGTAAAATCTCCAGAAAAGACGAAGGGTATGTTCGATATGTCAAATCTGAATTTTCTCTTAAAGCGTTGTGCAGATTATACTTCAATTACGTCAATCTGTTTACAGATAAAAGCATTTTGGCTCAAGTCTGTGTGGACTTAACTGCTCGAGCTATTGAAGGACACATTGATCCTGTAATTGGACGGGATACAGAGATTCAGAGAATTGTTCAGATTCTGTGCCGAAGAACCAAGAATAACCCTATTCTTCTGGGAGAACCGGGAGTTGGGAAAACAGCAATTGCGGAAGGATTGGCTCTTCGTATTGCCAGTGGAGATATTCCCATCTTTCTTGTTGTACGTATCATGCTGCTTTTGTGTTCTCAGACTAATAGCTTATATCCTCGGTATTTACTATCCTAGGAGTAACTGAACCTCTATGACTATCCTTATGCAGGCAAAACGTATAATGTCACTCGATATAGGTTTGCTAATGGCTGGTGCAAAGGAGAGAGGAGAATTGGAAGCACGAGTGACTGGATTAATTAGTGAAGTCCGTAAAGCAGGTAGCTGCCTGAATGCTTTTGAAGTTCTGTCAGTATGCATCACTTTCTTGCTAGTTCTAACTTGTTAGGGAAAATGCAGGTGATATTATTCTCTTTATCGATGAAGTTCACACTCTTATTGGATCTGGCACAGTTGGAAGGGGAAACAAGGGATCCGGTCTTGATATCTCTAACTTATTGAAGCCAGCCCTTGGTAGAGGTGTATTGCAGGTAATTCTTATGTTTTGGTTACATAACATCCTCATATCATGTCTAAAGCTTAGGCGTCAGCGGTTTTTGCAAGATGATTGTTTTTTTTTCCCCTCCTTTTCTAACTGCTATGTCCCTTTATCATTCATCGTAATCAGCTGATCACCTATTTGTATCTGGTTTATGTCTCATGTTCAATCTATCACCATTGCAGTGCATTGCATCTACAACTTTAGATGAGCACAGAACACATTTTGAGAAAGACAAAGCATTAGCTCGTCGCTTCCAACCAGTAATTATAGATGAACCGAGCCAGGTAGTTCTATTTTTTAATTGTACAACCTATCAAATATCTTTGGTTTGCAAATCATTAGTCATTAGTTTCTTTTATTTACTCCTTACAGGATGACGCCATGAAGATTTTGATGGGCCTACAGGACAGATATGAAGCTTATCATAAGTGCAGATTCACATTAGAGGCCCTAAATGCTGCGGTTTACCTCTCAGCAAGATACATTGCTGATAGACATCTTCCTGATAAAGCTATAGATTTGATTGATGAAGCTGGTAGCAGAGCTCGTATGGATGCATTTAAGAAGAAAAAGGAACAACAGACCTCAGTCCTCTCAAAATCACCAGATGAATACTGGCAAGAGATCAGAGCTGTCCAGGCAATGCACGAAGTGGTAATTGCTTATTATTAATTATCTTTGGACAACTAGTCAGATCTTCTTGTTAAGTAATTTCAAGGGTTGTCTTCCATAATTAGGTACTGGCGAATAAGCTGAAGTATTCTCCAGGTCACAGTAGTGTGAAAGGTTTTAGTGATGTTGAAGCAGTGGATGACGTTATCACACCCTCACAATCGTCTGGATCGTCAGTGCCAGATGATGACGAGTACTAAATCTGATCCTCACATTCTAAAATCTAGTGGTATCATTTTATTGCTGCTTCTTTCTACAATTTGCTAATCTCTGCTCCTTTGCAGACCTGTTGTTGTTGGGCCAGAAGAAATTGCAACTGTTGCTTCGCTTTGGTCGGGGATCCCAGTCCAGCAGCTAACAGCAGATGAAACAAAACTTCTTGTTAATTTGGAAGAGGAACTTCATAAACGCGTCATTGGCCAAGATGAGGCCGTCAATGCCATTTCTCGAGCAGTAAAAAGATCACGTGTTGGACTGAAGGATCCTGGCAGGCCTATCGCTGCAATGCTTTTCTGTGGTCCTACCGGAGTTGGTAAAACTGAGCTTACAAAAGCACTGGCAGCAACCTATTTTGGATCGGTACTCCCTGCCTCCCCCCCAACACACATAGTTGCAAACACTTATGTTAATAAATATGCTCACACTTTACTTAGAAACAATGATGTTAAGCATGCTTCAAATTTAACCCAGTGCTACATCTCCTTTCCTCTCATATTAGAGATTCATGCATTAAGCAATTCTTTGACTTAATGAATATAAACAAAAACTAAATCTAATGCTAGCTTTGTGATGTTGATATCACAGGAAGCTGCCATGCTACGTCTGGATATGAGTGAATATATGGAGCGTCATACTGTGAGCAAGTTAATAGGATCTCCTCCAGGGTATGTAGGCTATGGAGAGGGTGGTACATTAACAGAAGCAGTCAGGAGAAAACCATTCACAGTGATTTTACTTGATGAAATAGAGAAAGCTCATCCTGATATTTTTAATATCTTACTCCAAATATTTGAAGATGGACATCTCACTGATTCTCAGGTTAGCTTTTTTATTTATTTATTTTCTGCGAAAGAAATTAAAGTAGACTTTTGGTTGGCATCTTCATGGATCGACATTTTAAGTTGCTGGAAATGTTTTCAGCGAAGATGAAAACTTGTCAATTAAAATAGAGTCTGATCCCAGTCCTAATTGCAAATATGATGCAGTCTAGACACCTACAGTTAGTTTTCTTTCAATAAGGAATGCAATAGTTGTCCCCATTTATATGCGTCAAGAAAAATCCATGATGCATCCATTTTCCAACATTTGCAAAGGAACTGAATAAAATGAAAAATACAGCAATCATCTTCGGGGAAAAAAAAGAAACAAAGAAAAAAAAAGAAAACAATTCATCCCAATATCTATTAAGAAGTATGTAACTCAATGTTCAATGTAGCAGCATTTTTCACTTCGTATTTCACTGTAGATGTTCCAAGTTAAAACAAATGAAGTATACTACTCAAGGTTGGCTTGTACTAGATGTGCAAGTGTACTATCATCTGCATGCTTAAACTGGTATTAAACATAAAGGGATCATGTTGTCCATGACATGTTATCTTCTATATCAAACTTTACTTTGTACTGACTCATGCCTGCTTATGGATGCAAGTTATAAGTTTATTTCAAGTCTAAACTTTTAATCGAAACATGTGATTCCACGGTGTATCCATCTAGCCATTCAAGTGCTATTGAGCATGCATACAATTAATTGTCATTAGATCAAAGCGAATGAAAATGAACAGAATTCATGGGCATAGCCTCTGACAATAGCGAATTTTTAACGTTTACTTAATTGCCGTTGGTCGAAAAAACAAACATGAATAAATATTGTGGGTTATACCCCATGAAATCACGAATTTTGAACTATGTGCACTTAATTGTCACTGGGTCGAAATAAATGAAAATTGACAAAAATTATGGTTATAACATAACATATGAAAATTGCAAATTTTATTTACTCTTAATTATCATGGGGTCGAAAGGAATGAAAAGGAACATATTTTAGGCTAGAGCACATTAAACCGTGAATTTTAAAGTACATATAACTAATTGTCACATAGTCAAAATTGGAAGGAAATGCTAAAAAAAATATTGTATAGTTTAAAGTACGCACTTAATTTCCGTTAGGTGGAACGAACAAAAATCAAGAAATGGCAAACATTGTGGGTTATAATCTGTGAAATCACGAATTTTGAACTATCGTACTTAATTTACATTGCATCAAAAGGAACAAAAATTGATAAAAAGTATGGGTTATAGCCCATTAAATTCCTAAATTTTTAATTTCTCAGACTTAATTGGCATTGAGTCGAATTAAATGAAGATAAATAAAAATTGTAGGTTAAAATCAATGGAAATCGCAAATATTGAAGTATGAAATATTTAAGTGGTAGTCGGTCGAAACAAACTAAAATTTAAAAAAATTGTGGGTTAGTCCGTGAAAATCGTGAAAGTTTGAAGTATGCATACTTAATTGGCATTAAGTCGAAACGAACGAAAAAATGGACAAAAATCGTGAGCTATAAGATATGAAATTTGTGAATATTGAAGTACACATACTTAATCGAATAGATACGCACGAAAATGAACAGAAGTCATTGGTTATAGCTCATGAAATCAAAATTTTTGAAATTCACGTACTTGAATATCGTTAGGTCGAAACAAACATATATGGAAGTATGCATATTAAATATGCCCATGAAATTGCGACTTTTGAAGGACATATTTAATTGCTATTGGATTGAAAATGAATGAAACTGGACAAAAATCATGGATTATAGCTCATGAAACAACGAATTGGAAGTATGCATATTTAATTATTGTTGAGTCCAAACAATTGAAATTGAAGAAAAACTATTAGTTATATAATCCATGAAAATTGTGAATTTTGGAACACGTGTACTTAAATGTCATTTGTCAAAACTAACGTAAATGGGCAAAAAAATGACTTAGAGCCAATGAAATTGCGACTTGTAAATGGCCTATTTAATTGTTTTTGGCTCAAAAGTGATCGAAACTAGACAAAATTGTGGGTTAAAACTTATGAAATAACGAATTCTAAAGATGCATACTTAATTGTTAGTGGATCGAAATGATTGCAGGTGGACAAAATTTATGAGTTATATAACCCATGAGATCATAAATTTTAAAATATGCGTACTTAATTGTCATTAGATCAAATTAATAAAATTGGAAGAAACCATTGGTTATATCCTATGGAGATCATAAATTTTAAAGCATTCATATTTAATTGCAATTAGGCTGAGATGAATAAAAGTGGACGAAATCCGTGATTCTAAAATATGCATACATAATTGTCATTTGATCCAATCTGACGAAAGTTGAGAAAAATCATGTATTGCAGCCCATGAAAATCTCTAATGTTAAAGCATGCATACTTAATTGCTTGAAGCAAATGAAAATAGACAAATATTGTTCTTTTAGCTCATGAAAATTAAAATTTTGAAGTAAATGTTCTTAGCTGTCGTTTAAATAAATGAAAACAGACAAAATATGTAGGTTATAACATGTGAAAATCGTGAATTAGAAAGTAATCATACTTAATTGCCACTGGATGAACTGAAAATGAATAAAAATTATGGGTTATAACCCATGAAAATCGCAATAGTCGAAGAAGGCGTCATGAAATAGCAAATTAAAATTTGAAATTTATATACTTAATTGCCAATAAGTCAAAATAAAAGAAAAATGAACAAAACTGGTGGATTATGGTCTATGAAAAACATAAAATTTAAAGTATGCATACTTAACTGCCACTGGATAGAAACTAAAAAAGTGAACGAAAATCATGGTAATAACAAGAAAATTGTAAATTTTAAAGTACCCATACTTTATTGTAATAGAGTCAAAATTAATGAAAATAAACAACAGTACTGGGTTATACCTTATAAAATTGTGAAATTTTGAAGTACAAAATACAAATATTTAATTGTCACAGAGTGGAAATAGAATACATTGACAAAAATTGTGAGTCACAATCCATGAAAATCCCGAATTGGAAGTACTTATAATTAATTGCCACTAGGTCGTAACAAATGCAAATGAGCAAAACCGTGGGTTATAGCCTCTAAAAACACGAATTTTGAAGAACTTATACTTCAATTATCATTGGAATGAAATGAATAAAAATAGACCAAAAAACGTGTAATTGCTCATAAAAATTGTGAAATTTTAAACTACTTGCATTAGTTGCCGTTGGGTCGAAACGAACGAAAATTGATAAAAGTTGTGGATCATAGCTCATGAAAGTCATGAATTTCGAAATACACATACTTAATAGTTATTGGGCCAAAAACAAATTGAAAATGGCAAAATAGCGGGTTATAGCTCATAAAATTGCGGATTTTGAACTATGTGTAGTTAATTGCCATCAGGTCAAAACTAACAAAACCTTAACAAAATTTGTGGGTTATAGTCCATAAATAATCACGAATTTTGAAGTATGCATATTTAATTATCATTAGGTAATTGTCATTAGGTTGAAACGAACAATATAGACAAAATCATGGATTATAATTTATAAACCAAAAAAACTCACAGAGTTGTGAAGTATGCATTCTTAATTTGTGTGCTATAGCTCATAAAAATCATGAATTTTAATGTATGCATTCTAAATTGTCATTAGGTCAAAAAGAACAAAAATTGATAAATATTGTGTAGCATGTAACAATCTGGAATTTTGAAATACGCAAACTTAATTACCATTGAGTCAGACAAACGAAA
This sequence comes from Asparagus racemosus, assembly GCA_037177215.1. Lineage (NCBI taxonomy): Eukaryota > Viridiplantae > Streptophyta > Magnoliopsida > Asparagales > Asparagaceae > Asparagus > Asparagus racemosus. The sequence goes on along the minus strand of JBAKGM010000412.1, from coordinate 16,707,814 downwards.
ATGGATAAAAATCATGGGTTATAGCCCATGAAAATCGTAAATATTAAACTACGCGTATTTAATTATCATTGGGTCAAAATGATAAAAAATGGATAGAAATTATGGGTTATAGCCCATGGAAATCAAAAGTTCTAAGTATGCATGGTCTAATTGTTTTCCATATAGAACTTCTATGCGGTAAGCTTATTTTTGAAGTTTTTAGTCCCCGTGATTTCTTATTTCCTTGAGTCCCCACCGCTTTGTCATGCGTTGATAGCATCCCGCGGTCTCTCGCCGACTTTCCGTTCACCTTCATCTTCTCCGCTAGTCTTTCCCCTTGTAAAAATAGGGAACTCGGTGATGAAATGGTTCTGTGGAAGCAGAAGCTTTAGTTGAAATCCTGGGGTTGGAGACGAGTTTCTGTAGTGAGTTTTTGGTTGGAAGAGAAAAGGTTCTATTTGTTTTTTCCCCCTGACGGAGAAAATGGATGGTTTTGATCTTGTTTATGCTTGGTGAGGTCTTTTGTCGAGCACTTATGAGTGGTTAATGGTCTAATAGGTCACATTATACTGCTAAGCTAATGGGCCTCGTCTGCTAGGCTTCAAAATGCAAATCCAAGAGCAATTCAATTAGATGCGTACTGTATCTATTGTATCTATCTTACTCACCCACATTCATCATAAAATAAGTAAATAACTAAAAAATTATGAATCTAGCAAGGAAACTGATTAAATATTAATCAAGGGTGCATTGCACATAGGCCCCTTAGATTCTATCCTTCAGGGATCTTCTTGTTTGTAACATGCTAGCTTATAAGTCAAAACTTTACTTCGTACCGGCTCGTGTCAGCTTATTGGTGCATGTTGTAAGTTTTATTCAAGCATAAACTTTTAATGGAAACACGTGATTCCACAACCTATCCTTCAAGCCTTATCGTCTTCACCAATCAAATCTCTTGAGGCAACATTTTCTGGCATAACAAGACTTTGTAAATCTTCTTGATGCGTCAACATTAGTTTCCTCCTGTCTTCTTTTACACAACGCAAATCCAAGCCAGATAATTGTCGACGTGTCCTCCATTGCCATCATACATGCAGCTTTTAATATTTAAATTTGTTTCTCTATCACCTTTTCCTCATTACAACTGCATGCTTAGACACTAAAAGTACGCTTCTTTGTGCTATTCTTCCTGTCTATACAAAGTTATAAAAGACCAATTGATGGCAAGTCCGAAAATGGATGAATGATGGACATTCCTTTGCTTCATGCTTTTCTTCGAGGGCAAATTTGTTATTTGCTAAACCTTCCCCCAGTGCACAGATACACATTTATCCAGATCGTATTAGAATTTCACTGTGCCCTTTGTCAAGTACAAAGTTGATACGATGGGGCTTCCAAATTTAAAGATGGGAAGAAACTTGATTCAAAATAATGCAAAAGTATATATTTTCTAGCTAAATTCTTTTATAATTTGATAATAAACTTTCAAATGTTAAAATGATGCACTTAAATCATTTCACTTAAATGTCAAAATAATGCAAATTTGTATACGTTGGTTCTAATGATCATGTATTGTGCTTTATTATCCAACAACTCCAGTTATAAGTTGAAGATGGTTTCTTTTGTCGGTAGAATCTAAATTTGTGGTTGAACAGGGGCGAAGAGTTTCATTCAAAAATACATTGGTTGTCATGACATCAAATGTGGGCTCCAGTGCAATTTCTAAGGGCAGGCGCAGCATAGGTTTCATGCTCGACGATGATAAGAAATCCAGCTCATATGCTGCAATGAAAGCACTTGTAATGGAAGAGTTGAAGGCATATTTTCGCCCTGAACTACTCAATAGGATGGACGAGGTGGTTGTGTTCCGTGCTCTTGAGAAAACACAGGTTCGTTACACAAATGGGAACAATTCAAAAAAAGATCTAACTGTGATATGTCAGTATAAATTTGATGCACACATCTGCTATTAAATATTAATGCATGTGCATGGCCTAGCATGAATCTTGATGCACACATCTGCTATTAAATATTAATACAGTCATCAGTGCAAACTATTGATAGGCTGTCTGATTGCAATGATAGCTAACTGTGATGAGTGCATCATTGTTCATACTAGGCTAGATGCTTTCAATCCCGATCTCACTATATATGATTTTTTAGGGGGGGCTCTATTGGCTATTTTCCAAGCAAATACATGAGAAAAGTTCCATTTTCAATAATGCATGTTACCTTATCTTACGCCATCTTCATTTTTGTGTTTCAGATGATGGAGATTCTGAACATAATGTTGCAAGAGGTAAAGGGAAGGCTCATGTCCCTCGGAATCGGCCTCCAAGTATCAAACAAGATCATGGATATGGTGTGTCAACAGGGCTTTGACAGGAGTTATGGTGCCAGACCATTAAGAAGAGCAGTTACCCAGCTTATTGAAGATGTAATAAGTGAAGCAATTCTCTCAGGAGAGTACAAGCCTGGTGATACTGTTTTGGTTGATGTGGATGAATCTGGAAGCCCCTATGTGACTCTTGTAGATGATCAAACAATCCAGTTATCGGATGCCACATCGACATTATAGGGTGTATATATACTTGTAACATACGTTGTATTATTGGTTGACCTAATGGGGTCAAGAAATTCTTTTTGTATATAGGAGGGTTAACATAGACTGTATATATTTATCACATAGTGAAATAAAAATATTTCATTATCAAACATAGCATGGAGTGCTAATTTCTAGGTGTGTGACCAGGCGAAGGGAGAATAATCAACCACTGGCATTTAGCATCCTATACAGCATATAGTAGAACAAACCCTGCATTCTAAATCAATCCCATGGTTATAGCTTACTATTTGAAGCCAAATATTGGATTTGATATTGTTTATTTTGACCGAGCCAGAATACGGTGCATTTCAGAGAAGTAATTTGCAGTACGCTTGGATCAAACTTATAATACCATGAAACTATGAAGACTAACATGAACATCCAAAATTTCCCATACTTTTATATCATTGTTCAATTCGATCTTTCTTTTGAACAAGTGAAATCTAGAAATAAATCAGCACGCATATGCAGACAATTTAAACACAACTGTTGGAAGTTGGAACCATTTTCCTAATCAAAAGGTCACAATTTCTCACCCAACGCTTTACTTCCTGTGTGTGCAATTAGTTGATGCATCCAGGTTGAAATAACCTCAATAAAAGTAAATAAAAAAAATGGCAGGTCAGTCGCAAATACCCACTGTAGTATCGTTGTTTTGAACGTCCCACCCCTCTGGTTTCATTGTTGCAGATAAACCCCCGGGCCACTTCATTCTCAAGGTAAGCCAAGCAACCACAAGGATGGTGCATTATGTTGGACATGAGAACTAAATGTTGCCAATTAGTTTGCCAAACTACTTATAGATGTTAACTAGATCAATAGTATTACAACACACTTGAACCAAATACAATAAACGTCGATGCTAACTAAACCAGTATTACTACACACAAAATTGTTCTTGCCAGTGACTTTCAGAATTCTATTAAGGTGTCCACACTTCGATGCCTTGAGTTTAAGAGAACACAGCCACCCATCAGTTGGCAGCACTTTTATCTCCTGGGGAAAGAATCACTAATCAGACCTGCGAAGGGAAACCCTTATTGTCCTGTAAAAATAGTACAGCATGAATAGGGGGGTCATCATCGAGTGCCCTTGTGCAATTTAAAGCCAAACACCCTAGGTACGTAACTTTGAGCTGGCTTTGCTGGTTTTGCTGAAGGATAGGTCATCATGTAGAGATGGGGGAATGTCGTGCCGATATAAGAGCCATCCACGTCTGAATAAACCGTTAAAGAAGAAACAGATACTGTCGCTTTGATGCAATCGAAGAAATCTACACTGTATTCAAGACATTAAGTAATGAATCACAAAAATAAAAGGTTTTGCCATGGTTTATTACATTTCTTCTCCCGCAGGAACTAATTCAACAATGCAACCTGCTTGTACAATATATCAACAATGCCACCTGCTTGTACAATATATTAAAAAGGCTTACAGAGAAGAAAAAGACGAGCAGTTATCAAATTTTAAAAAGTTCAAACATAGTCTAAAATGGTGGTTAAAAGAATATTCCACTTCTTTTTACACTCACGCGATAAAGTACAGGCTTTTTCAAGCAACTTAAAGAGAAGTTTGTGAATTATTTTAAATTAAATAGAGATTTGGGGTCATATGAAGATAAGTTTTGCTTCCCCTTCTCTTTAGCCAAATGGCAGTTGTTTGGGGGATGTAGGGACCCCAAACACGACCTACTATCCAGTAGGCTCCAATGTTCCTATGCATCTAAATGTTTTAGTGGCAAAGAAAGTTTAAAAATGGTAAAAGCTATAATAAATACATAGGAATTACAATGAAAGACTGGGCACGGAGGACTTACATGGGAATAGAATAATGTAGTATTAGTGGCCTGACTGTGTAGATTGAGATACACAAAAGAAGGATTAGATGTGGAGGAAGGGCTTACCTGGGAAATAAAAATTAAGTACTTGATGCTTGGCGTCTAGATTCACTTCTCAAGGGAGGAAAAGAATATTTCAGGTCATATGATATAAGAAGGCAATGAAATTTACCAGATATTCCCCATCCATGAGAACTGGCAGTTGCTCCATAGTTGCACGAGATAAACTGTTTTTCAAGTTCTAAGATGAGGTCTTCACTTCCATAGTTGACTTAGCTATTCTTGGTCAGCTATTAATAACTTATTATATGAAACGTCCATGCTTACATACCATGTCTTATAGCTGATCCAAACATTAAAATATAAGATGAGAAGGATAACAATTGGCACTCATTACCTCTATTGGTCATCATCATCCATGTATTTTCCATCAAACTTAGGCATGGAAAAGAAAGAAAGGATCAAAGAGAGAAAATGACTCCAGCAAGGATTCATAAAAAGTAGGGTAAGTTGTGTGTCCTTATCAAGTATAATTTGGAATGTTTATATTGGAATTCAGATATGGCATAGAGGAAAATACAAAATAAGAGGAATTAGGTTGAAGTAACTAGGTTTTGGAAAAGAAATGAGGGAAATAACAAATGGATTTGAACGCCCATGTATAGTTTGGAAATGTTTATATTGGAATTCAAATATGGCATAAATGAAAATAGAAGATAAGGGGAATTAGGTTGAAGTAACTAACTTTTAGGAAAGAAATGAGGGAAATAATAAATGGATTTGAACTCCTAAGTAACGAGAACTGGAGTTTGGCCACGAAAAGTAGAAAGGACAGAATGCTTTAGGTAACCTTGGTTTGAAGAAGTGGAAGAGTAAAAGTAACCTTGGTTTGTAACTAGGATGTTTTATACTAGTTGGCCTTGTGGAACTTAAACGAAAAGGGATTGAAGGATTAATTTTCCCAGTCAACCAAAATATGTCAGTATAAATTTCTAGGAGGTCATCATGAAATATGAAAAATGTCTAAAATAAATAAATGAAGGTGGGTACTTTTCTAACAGAATGTTGCCCCCTCTGAATTCAGGTCATGCAATTCTAACGCATACCATGCCCCCATAGTGGTAACCTAAATAAGACTTTGAAATGCATGACCATGTACAAGATCATAAAAAGTCACTAAATTTAATGCTCAACTGTAAAGGAGCTTCTCCTACACTTGCAAAAGAAGAGAACAAATTCACAAGATTCACAACCTCTTTCAAAACAAAGAAGGCTGAGACCAAAATCATATAGTCATGTATACACCATAAGTAAATTATTCAGATGATATTAACTACATGCTTACATAATTTCATCCGAAATGCATAATCCTTTCACATCTATATGGTGCTTCGAGTAATTTTGCACTTCATAAGAGCCATAATCAATGAAAATAATTTACACAGAAACGTGCCCATGTTTTAGAGAAACTTAGTTTTAAAAAAAAAGGAAAAACAAAAATGTCGTATACAGAAGTGCACCTCACATGTGAAAAATCAACCTATTTGCTTCTCATATAAACATGTTTGTTATGACCTAAACAAGTAGGTACCAATATGCTTGTATTTCACATGAGCAAACCACAATTACTTCTTGTGTTCATGTTCATGGGGAAAAAAACCCTACTAAATCTATATTTATATATTTTCCTCCTAAGTGCATAATCCTTTCTCACATCTATATGGTGCTTCTAGTAATTATGCTCTTCATAACAGCCATACTCAATAAAAAATAATTCACTCAGATATGCGCCCATGTATTAAAGAAACTTGGTAAAAGAAAAAAAAAATATTAAAAGATGTGTACTTTAGATATGAAAAACTAGCCCATTTTATTCTCGTATAAACATGTTTCTTATGACCAAAACAAGTAGATATCACTTAAGTTAGTATTTAGCATGAACAATGAACCACAATTAATTCATGTATTCATGTTCAGGGGGAAAAACCTACTAAATCATGTTAGCCGCTAGTATAAATTTAGGTGTATAGAAAAAGAAATAAAAATAATTCTAGAAAGATCCAAGTATAATGAATAAAAGGATACTGCTCTGATATTTGCATCTAGGGAAATAGAGATCTTCACATTTGGGGCAGTAGATCTTCACAGAACCATTGCGGGGCATATCTGATGTGCCGACTGGCAAACATGGCTGTCCCCCACAAAAAACTCGAGGGCAACGTCCAAAATCTGCTCTCTTGTACTTCTCATGCTAAATCAGTAGCCAAAAAGGAAGTATTATATACTCCAAAAGCTTAAAAGTGCTTAAGAAAACATTAGGAATAAAGTTTACCATTGCATTTAATCCTTTGGTAGTTACAATATAGCGTGCATGTATAAGACCGTACAATATCTCTGCCGCAGACTCAATTTCATTTTGTTCGTTACCATCAATCTCACCTACATAAACATTGGATTAAAAATATTTTATTACTAAGATTAAAAAAGAAATAAAACAAGATTCTTTTGACAATATAGTTGTTAACTCATATATCTCACCAGAACAAATAAAGAAGTAAGGTTACACATAGTGTGAAAGCATAAGAGAGTCAACAAGCTAAATGCATAATGATTCAGCCAGGCATAGCTTTACAGAGATAAATATGAACAAATGAGTTAGGGGAGGAATAGTTTTGGAATCACCACTCAATGAATCATTGTCCAAAATCATGTCCAGGGCATAATCATAAAAGGGAACTTGTCCCTGAAGTCCGCATAAATTGAAGTCATCTTGTATGTAGTCCTCATCAACTTCACAGAGGAGCTCATTTCCTCTCAATCCGCAAAACCAAGAAATCCATGATGAATCATCTCCATCAGAAGTGCTCAGATCTGTTTCCTCACTCCCAGTATCAGAGATATCTGAATAAATGAGATAATGTAGATAAAATCAAGTTAGCAGCATGCTTAAATGAGAAGACACTCGTTTCTATGAATCAGAAAGTATAGTGTATTTTAATTATTAGAAATAGAAACTTGCTAGATACCAATAACACTTGAAGAGCCAACAATTTACCGCCTTAGAAATTCACATGACAGGTGTCTCATAATGAAAAGTTTGACCTATTAACTTAGTTTGAGTTCTCAAGGTTATCTTCAGCCAACCTCCATACAATAGGCTTTCCATGATTGTGGAACCAACAAAGAAAATTCTGTGAAAATTAAAAAGAAAAGAGTATGCATGTCGAACATTTGTTCAATTACAGGCTTTAATGTTGTAATCCATAACCACTATGAAGCTAGGTCTTGAAAACAGCAGACAGCAGCTGCATTGCTGCAAACAACATCAACGCGGCATGCAGCAGGTGCTAGAGTAGACATTTTGATCTGGATAACTAAAAGTTTCACAGTTATTTAGAGATAAGATTGCAAGTTAATTAAAAGGTTTAAAGTTACTTGATCAAAGATAAAATAGTAAACCAAAGCTAACAGATGACTGAAAACCAAATTGCAAACATGAGAATGTAGGTATATCATTGCAAGAATAATATAAATAATTGCAGCTTACACAAAATATTAAAAACCAAAAGTATCATTAGATGTATTTGCTGTGTGTAAATGCAATTTTCATACCAAGTTGCCAACAATAGACAACATGAATCATGCATCGTATAGTCCAAAGACTCCAGACGTAGAAAGCACACATAATACTGTCAAAATAAAGAAAATTGAATAGAGTTTGGCAGCCTCAAATTCAGAAAACATAGGGCGTTGAGTACTGACAATGTTATGGAAAGTAAAAAGCTGAGCAAGGCGATAGTGTAGCTTAGGCTGTAGCGGCTTTAGGGGCTTTAGGGGATTCAGCAGCGTTTCAGCGGCAAAAGGCATCAAGAACATTTTTTGAAAAATAAATTAAAAAATTAAAAAAAAAAGAAAATAAATAGAAAATTGAGATAATCTAAAATATAAAAGAGAGCTTTTGATGCTTCAAATATCAATTTATAGATAACGATAGATAACATACTCAAACATCTCAAAATAAACATAACAATATCTCATCCATATTAAGAAGACAATTCTAAAAGAGTATGACAATTATTTGTTTATTAAGATTTAATTATTCAATAATAACAATGATTTCTTTTTTTAAGATTTAATTATTCAATACAATAATTTGCATATCAAATAATAACTAAGAATGAAAATTACAAGAATCAAGAAGATATTAGTATATATCAAAACATGTTATGTCCTAACTGTAAACATGTGCATACAAAATAAAAGGAGCATCCATTGGTGGAATGTTTCAAAAATAAAATAGAAAAAGTTACAGTCAAAAGATGAATGGGCTTTATTTCTTCAATACAATAAATTCACTCGAGACTATTACCCAAAGAAAAAAGATCAATCACTTCACAATTTATAGTGTGGAAACAATGAATATCAATACAAGATTCAAGATAAGGATATAATACAAGTGGAGATTCTCCGTGAGGCTTTTCAGCATCACGACAGTTCCCCAACCATCTACCGCCAGAACAAAAATTCGGTGGACTTGTCAGTCAAGCGACAGAGTGTCAAATGCTGAAGCATCGACTGGTAGGTCCACCGATCTGGGTCCAGTCTGCTTCAAATTAGAGTTCTATTGTGAGTAGGATTCTATTATTTTAGAGTTTGTATGGAATACTACATATGTGGGGCCGTGGGGGTTTCAATCAGGTCTAGGACAGGGTAGGAGGAGGCAAATAAGCTAAATAAACAAGAGAAAAGAGGAAATCTTTGAAGCCTTGCTAGAGGAATGATTTTCTAGAGTTTCTCAAGAGGGAGTAGGAAAGCTGCAGCAGTGATCTTATTGTAATTGCTTAACAAGTTTATAGAGAATATTTGCATATTCTGCTCTGCCGGGGATGTATCCCTAAATTCTTTTTCTGATCTTATATTTCGTTTTCATGTGTTGCAATCTGCGTGGTTCAATAGGGCGGGCTTACATGCTAACGCCAACAAGCTCAATGTAGAATACATGTATCATGATAGAAGTATCCGTACTACAATTAGATCTATTGAAAGATATAACTTTTAAATTATGTGATTGTAGCTGAAAGGAAAAAACTAAATGACCCTAATCCCTTGAAGGCTCTGTTACTTCTCAGGGTGGAAACAAATTGGATCAAATCTGAGAATGTCTAATTTGAATTCGACTAGAACTTCAATGTTCTAATTCAGGTTCGAATTTGATTCAACTACATATCATGATTTCCATAAATATTCATGAATATCGGTTAGGCCACTTGGTCAGGTGCAAGCTTTCTAATTTTTATTGTTTGGTTTTTTCCCCATATATACACCCTCCAAATTGTGTGTATTTTGTAATTTGCATCCTTTCTTATTTTATTGTGCAGTACACCCTTTAAAATTGTGTGTATACTGTAATTTTCCCGCTTAATCCATTCTTGTTTCATTGTGGGGTTTCCATATACACCCTTTACATTGTGTGTATTTCTAAATTCGCCCTCAAAGTTTTTACAATTAAAATATAATTGAAATTTTAATAATATGACGAATTGAATTGAATACACTTCTAGTTAAATTTTATTCATTTATGAACCGAATACTAAAACACATTTGTTTGCTATTAAATGAAATATGGAATCGAATATAACCATATATTTAGTTAAACAACTAATGAACAATTTGCAAAGTATTTCATTCACTTTTGCCCGTACTTACTTCCCTTCTCTCACTAACATTACAAAGGGAAATAGGTCCAAGTCCTTCAAGAAAGGAATTTGCTCCCTTCATCTTCTACTCCCTTGCAATGCTTCCATCTCGAGTTACAAAATGGCTGGATCAACCTTAAGTTATGACGTACATTAAACAAAAACCCACAGCTATTTATAGGACTTGTGTTCGTCGCCCCTAAAACATCTGTATACACGGGAATAATCAGATAATGCCCATACCAAACTGCTCTTTAACCCAACTTAAGGAACCAAAAGTTTCCCTCTAAGAACAAAAATAAAGCAAAATGGCCACTTGGAACCCATTATCAGCTACTTAATATTTTTTAGGCAATTCAAAATTCCAAAATCAACCAACACCTCAGACTAACAAACTTCTTCCAAGAACCATTTTTCATTCCCGAAAATTCACAACAAAAGCATCAATTAGGCACTCCGAAACCAAAATTACCTTGCAGCGACTACACAGGGGCCTTACCACTGCAAAGCAGTCTTCAACTCAACTCAGAGGAACCATAAAGTTCCCATTTTGGGCGCAAAATGATGCCCAAAAATTAAAAAAAAGTTAACTATTTGCAACCAGTTATCGAACAACTTATCATTTCGTGACCATCTAAAGCTACTAACCAACCAACCAACCAACACTAATACAATTCTCTCAAGAACCAATATTCACCTAAAAGAATGTAAATCTGCACTTGCATAACCAAGATTACCACTAAGAACTACCGTTCACCACCCAATCCACAGGAAAAGCACAAAATTTTGCACTTGTAAAACAAAGATTACCTTGCGGCGACTGAGCAGTGGTATGCTTGATCTCCTTACTCTTTGGCCCCACCGCCGCCGACGTCGACGCCGTCTCCGACCGCTTCTTCCCGCTCGTGGTCACCACCGAGACCCCCGGCGCCTTGGAGCTCAGATCCCCAGATCTCACTCCCCCAGCACGAGACATCCTTAACCCTAGCTCCTCCTCCCCCTCCTCCTCCGCCCAAACCCTAGCTCTTCTCTCCTTTCTAAAGAGGAGGTTAGGGCAACGGACCAAACCCTAACCCTAACCCTAAACCTAACCCTAGCATTTGGGGAAAAGAGAGAGCGCGAGAGGGGGGGGGGACTCGGAGGAGGGAGGTTAAGATGGACGGCGGAGATCGCGAGGATTCCGTGGCCTTCTTCGATCCCACCGAGCTAAATAGTAATTGGGAGTTAAATTATTATGTTGGTGGGGCCCATTAGACGAGCTCCCTTTTTAAGGCGGGAGGGTGCCCTACTACGAGGAAAGTGAACAGTGTCGAATAGCATTTCCAGGCTGTTGGGGTTCGGAAGTGGTCAAGTCACTTCTATAATTAGAAATGAATTGATGTGAACTAACTGCGATAAAGTAATTTATAGGACTAGAAGGTGTTTCTTTGCAATCATATACACTTATTTGTTTTTGGTGGCAACTTTATTTGCTTTGAAGTTTCCAAACTTTACACTTTATTATTTAGATTAATTATCGTTGATGCTACGAATTGCACAGTCAATTAGTTGAGTGTCAAAAAGTGATTAAGGTCTGTTCTTGATGCACAGTTCTAATTGTTCCCTGGTGTGTGTTATACATATAACAAACCGTAAGAGGTTGGGGTTCGGTTCCCCTGTGGTTCCTCCGACGATCAAGTTAGTTGGTAATCTCGAGTGGGGAAGTAAATGACTGTTTATGATTTTTTTGTAGGCAGAAAGTTGCTTAGAAATTGCTTACCTGATATTGAAAACAGTCTCCCTATTTATAGTGGTAATAGGGGGGTAGTTTGGTAACTTCAGCCAGTGAGAGCTGGCGGCTGAGTCGGCATATGTTTTACACGTGTCGACCGTCGAGTGGCGTGGAAGTCATGTCAGCGTTAATGTAAAGTGACAAGATGCACGTGGGTCGACGTGTCTTAAAGATCTACGAGTATAGAGAATTGATGGCTCTGATCTTGCATTCAATGTGATGGCGACCTGATGCCAGCGGGGGCTCGAGGAATGTCGTCGTCTTCCTATCCTAAGTGGAATGTCTAGATGTTCCGCCTTTCGTGTCTGCTCCGCAAGATGTCAACCCACGCGCCGTGCAAGGTGTCTGCCGGGTGGACTCAGCAAGGAGTCGACCAACTAATACCGCCTTTTGATTCGGCCATGCGAGAAGTCAACTCCCCGAGTCATCTGAGCTAGGTGTTCTGGTCGTCTCGAGGTGGTGAACTGATCTGAAAATCTGAACACGAGATACTTGTTTGCTAATTGAGCTGATTATGATTTGATAGTGGAAGTGCTATACAATTACAATCCGGTATAGTGAGATATGATGTAATTACATAAGTGATCCTAAAGTTTGCATATCTATACTGGTAATTTTGATTACAAATTACAACAAGGGTGATCTTGAAGCCAAGATAACAAATAACTCTCATCGTTATCTATGTAACTACTATAATTAGCAACTTCAGGATCACCCATATAAATGTAGAAACTCTAAGATTAATCATGTAATTACATCATACCACAAGGTATCAAATTGTAAGTAATCCTTAATATTTTTTTGTTGTGCATATATGAGAATTTTTCCCAACTTTTCCACGTAACATAACAAGCTAATATTAGAACTTTTTAGCCCTTAATGTTTAATAGAACTCCCTGCTACACCCGCTATAATTATATTTTAAAATATAGTTAGAATTGATATAAAATAGAATTATGTTATATTTAACAGTAAATTCAACAATCATAAGAGTTAAAAATTTTTAAAATTAGCTTGTGTATCACATAGGAAAATTCAAGAGAAAATTATGTTGAGAACTCTCTTCGTCTAGTTGTCGCTGGTGAAAGATTTGGGAAATAATTTCAAAATAGTTAAAAAGAATTGGGAGACTGATTTCAAAATGTCGAGATTTGGGGAACTAATTTAAAAATTATTAAAATATTTGGTAAAGTAATTTCATAATATCACGATTTGGGGTCTAATTTCAAACTATGAAAGGTTTAGGGAGTAATTCCAAATTATTAAAGATTTATGGGACTGACATCAAAAAGCAAAAACGTTTCGTCTTAACCTTTTTACCCTTTTTCTTGAGACTTATACAGGAAAGATGCGCTATTTTTAGAGTTTTCATCATCGAAACAGAAGCCACTCTTGATGAGCTAATTATTTCCAAAGAAAATCAACACCCTAGCTCCAATGCCCACAGAACAAACATTCACACCCTCCACCCGTACTGCATTTACTTCTCAAAGATAACGCATGCCAACTGTTTTCAGGAAAGAGTAAACTACATGCCCACAGCGGAAAAAGGCCACGAGTACTAGGAAAAAAAAAAATATAACTACTATTTAAACGGGATAAAAATAAAACTCAATTATTCAATTCACTGGAAAATAGCTTCTACTTGCTCAAAGAACAGCAACATCCCCGGGATAGCATCAGTGCTTCGCCTTCTTCAACTCCGGATCCCTGTGAGCCATAGATGACAAGGATTAGATCCAAGGCGTAAGAATCGTCACAAGAGTCGAGGAGAAACCATTACTTCAATCATAACCGAACATTAATATTTAGATGTTGGCACCTAAGATATGCCTCGTGATTTGCTTTCATTTCCACTCTGGCGCAGATCCCAACAACTCCTAAATAGACGGATTGTGATTGAAAGTAATGAAATGTCCACAGGATGAGAAGGTATTTAGTGTGGACAGGACAATAAAGGTGCACCGAAGGGATATCAACATTTGGATAACAAAACTTTGCGATACGTGCACTAATCCAAAGGGTTGATATCCCCTAGGGGCACATCTATTGTCGATAGTTTCTCATACAGGATGACATTTAAGGGCATTAACATATGTACCTCTGGATGTGATCAAGAATGATGAGTCTGGGGCCGGGAGGAATCTTGACATCTCTGAGAGCGCTGAACCACAATGTATGAAAGTTAACAACATGAAGTAATGATATAAAAGCAAAGCACCCAAGTTTTGATAGTTACCTATCTGTGAGAAGAGGCAAGGTACTATCAGTAAGCAGGCCTTTCCTGAAGTTCTTCTCGTATTTTTGAAGACCAAGTCGTGTCAGCATGCTTTTCGAACGGGAGTAATAGATATCTTCAGCTGGCTGTTGTGAGAATTTCTGACCAAACTGCAGAAGTCATATGAAAATCAGACCTAGCGTTGAAAAAAACAAGCTATAGGTGAATCAACCGTAAAGCACATTTAGCAAATAAGAAGAATTCAATCGGGTCTTTTTTTTGGCTAGAACAGATAAGGTATAGAATGTTGTGTTTTTTTAAATTGGAGAAAGAGGGAATCTTATAAGACCAACAATGAGTTACGGATCATAATACTGGGCAATTAAGAACAACATGTGCAAAAAAATGGGTGTAGGAGAAAAGAGAGTGCAATGATGATCCTGTAGATACGCACTAAAAGATAGGATGAGACATGAGCGCATCCGTAGGAGGTTATATGTTGCCCCAATTGAGGATAAAATGAGAGTGAATTGATTGCACCAAATAGTCTGAATCACATAAGTTGGAGCGTGTTAATTTGATGTTTAAGCTAGACACTCTAGTAATAGTAGTGGTAGATTATATGAAACCTCCCAGAATGAACGATTCCAACAGAAACAAAGTCTGTAGGTGATTTGCAGTAGTGTTCCATGAGTGTTCTCATGACTATTTGTTATTAGAGAAATGACAGCATTTTTGAAGAAAGAGATGCAGCCCTAAATTGAACAAAATATCAAGAAGTCAGCATGCACCATGTAGGTTGACAAGGACATGTGGCTAATCTTCTACAGCCATTGACAGTTCCAAAGCCATAAATCTCTGATGGCCATGAGTCATGACGAAAGTTTGAGGAAGCTCGGGCAATAGAAACTCTCAATCAGAAGGGAGTTGTGAGCAAATATTAGTGGCCTCTTCAAATAACGAGAACTTAAAAACAATTGTATATAACTGGTTGATTATATTTATGCCAATTACCATGCATACATACTTTTTAAACAATAGTTGCCAAAAAAATTCTATAAGATATAGAAAAAGAACATTTTAAAGACGTTTCTATATACTTCAAAAGCTCTTTCAGTTGTCCGTACTGCACCAAAAGCTATTTAATATAGGAAAAATGTATATGAGCTGCCAACTCTGGCATGTGAGCCCCCTACAAGTCACATCGATGTGGGCGCTCATATGTTATAGAGCTAGCAATCCATTTGGCAAAATGGGTTATCAGCTCATAGCCAGTGGCCTCATATA
>JBAKGM010000412.1:16644569-16660775 GCA_037177215.1 Asparagus racemosus | reverse complement strand
CCCCCCCCCCCCCCCCCCCCCCCCCCCCCCCCCCCCCCCCCCCCCCCCCCCCCCCCCCCCCCCCCCCACACAACCAAACTTACAAAGGATAAGAAACCCTTGAGCTCTTCAGATGGCCTACTAGATAAAATGGTCACCAACCGCATGATCAATGAAAAGTCAAAGGGGTGTCCCTCTTGCAGAATAGTTTCTGCAACCTAAAAAACCATGAGTGAATCCTTGTGAGTTTAATTTTTACATGTATGATGAAATTAAATAATAGAATGAACATCTCAAGACCTAAAAAGTTATAGAAGCATTAACTTGGTGAACGCCATCAAAAAGTATGCACTCGAGAAGTTAAGCTGACTGATATAATAAATCATAATGCATCCTCATTGTGTTTTGTCTTCTGAATTTGCTGGTACGCATAAAATCATCCCTATCAACCTCCGACGCAAATAGGGAGCAAGCATAAAGGAATTTTGGCATTGAGTAATCCAACAATGCTCCCTTCCCACCTACGTAATTCCACTTAGTTTGCTTGGAGTTTTTGCCATATTCACATATTGGTCCAAAATTGAGACAGATTCTTGTTCAAAATGTTCAGTTATCCCAAAATCTTCATGTTCAAGGTTGACCACAAGAGATTTACCTGTAACATTTGTTTTCTCACTGAAAATACTTCCCTTTTGATTAAGATGTGAAATGAAGTAGTGACTGTTGACCCAATACCATTAGGAAAACAGTGCCGCTTGGGAGTAGTTGACAAGTTTATTCAAGGTGGAAGAAGTCGCCCTCAAATTTAATAAACTACTAAACCCGGGAACCTTTAAATCAAGATTTAGGTACTCTTTTCTTTCAGGTGATAATAATCTGACTTTCAGTACCATAAAGGGTCCCATCTAGGAACGGTTTTTTATCGTCTATGTAGATGTCCTTTGTTCTTAAATGTTTTCATCTTTTCTTGTATCTCTGTTCTAGCTTTTTCTGTTTCTAACCCCTCCAAAATTCATTGAGGAAGCATCAAATACCAACTAAAAATATTAGGATACTGGCATTTCCCAAAGAAGGGGACTTTGAAATTACGGTTTGTCTAAGGATGTGTTGGTTACTAAGTGGTGTAGTTCCGTGAATTTAAAATTTTAGATTTGGTAGAAACCGCCAAGTCCGAATCAAAGAAATTTAACTTCCATTTTGAATTGAGATTCACCACTTCTATATTTGGAATTAGCAAATTGGAGTTCACACCCAAAACAAGAAAATTGTGATACCTCAAATTGTAGAGAAGTGCATCACCTCCCTTCAATATAAGATAATGTTAAAATCTATCTAGTTATACAAGGCAATATTATATCCAATGAAATTTTAGACATGAGAATTGAGATCAATAATTGCACTATAACATTATAAACAACAATATACATGAAGTAGAGTTAAATTCCATGAACTATAAAATCTTTATTAACTTTCAACTTCGTGCGACCACAAAAGGAAGCTAAAAGGATCGATTAGGTTATGATAGAACAAGAATATTTCTCCAAACCTTTATCAATTTATGATGCAGGTTAATACTATTATTAATCTAGAAATTAGTTACTCTAGTGAAAGGTAAGCATCCATAAGTACTTGTGCAAATATACAAAACAATACATAAGAAAACATCTCAGAGATAGATTTTCAGTTAAGAGATCTACAAGCTACTTACAGGACTTTACATCCGGTAAACTAAAAACACAACAGAATTTGTAAAACCTTGCCTCACCATATTGAGAGCAAACATTCTTGATTCCACATCTTCCCAATGAATTAATGTATCTGTAGTTGCCCATCCACCACTGAAAATCTGTATGCAACTAATTACGTAAATTCACACAGCATGCAAAATGATGCAGTTATGAGCCAAATTTAAAACTTAAATGTGCTAATTCATCATTAACTCAGTTACCACAGAAAATCTAAAGAAAACAAAGAAGACAAAAGTGTGATCTAGTTATGTCAGAAGCAACAGAGTTATATCTAGATATCATTATGAAGTTACTATGGAAAAACTCAAAAAAGCAAGCAAACGAGAAACCTTTATTTCATGGCAATGGTGCATCTGTTAGTACATAAAACTTAATGCTTCTGTTGACAACATTTACGGTGCAAGAGTGACTAGAAAATACAATGATAAGCAAAATAGCACAAATTCAAAGCAAAGAACTTAATTTATTCGGTTATATTCACTTGCAAATATTTGAAAATATAGAGAATCAACATACTGAGAAGAGCACCTTTTGCACAAATGAAGCTGGCCCTATAAGCTGACAAATATCTACTAGAAGTTCTTCCAAATTCATCCGAAATTGAATGAGCCCGTCAGGTATATCCAGCATTCCAGTGTTACCATTAACTTCAGGATCAAACTGCCAAAGAGAAGCACAGAAAGTTGAGAACAGGGAATGATAAGGAGGGAAATCCAGGGAAAATAATAGAAATATTAAACTACGTGTGCAGGCTACCAGCTTCATATTTCTCCTCTCACAGTAAGTTTTTTAGTAGATTCTGGTGGCATCGCAGTTCATAAGGTTATTTTCAATTGCGCATAGGAATTCTGACACAATAGGTATTCTCCTTTCTTAACTACAGCTGCAGCCCATATAGACGGGTAATTGTAAAATATGCCAAGTGATGTTCAGCTACAGTTTTGAGACATGCCAAGGATTTTCTTTAAACTCGTAAACATCTGGAGATATTCATATGGATACAAATATGCGCATTCCTAAGACATGTTTTCCAAATCGTTAATCATGCTGCCGGAAAGTAATGTTGAGATGTAAACTGAGCTTTCAAACTGATCTACCAATTAACATATAGCATAAAGAATAGTAAGAACGAGACACTGGACACTGGAATTTATATGACTGTCAACATGTGCACTGACATGCTTTGCATTCTCTGTGATCACCATAAGCCTTTCCCATGAAAATTGAATGGTTATTCAGCATCGCGGACCTGAATTGCGACAGTTATGGAAAAACATGATCAGTCCTTAAGTAGCTGTCAACCTAACTACCCCTATATGAGTTGGTTTCCATTACTAATCAGACGTGATGGGCTGCTATGGGAACGTCAAGACCAGTCATGGTCATGCAGTTTAAGCTCATGCAACCAAAGAGCGGCCTTCCAAATTCCACATGATTTGGAAGTGTAGACAAAGAGGTAGACATGGGATTTTGCATAGGGAATCACATGCATCTCTGAGCACAAGGAGACAAATGGAATGACAACCAGTAGTTTATGTGCCGTAAAACTATTCATATAAAATCTTTGTTGAGGCAACTCATGGTTATTGTTGCTGTACATGTACCAAAAATATTTCTTGCTCAAACTTCTATTAAACTGGGACCAACTCATGGTCTTCAACAGCACAAAATAGAAAAAGGAAATCCAGCAAATGTAGATCATAAAAGGTAGAGAAATTATATGAAAGAAAATGTCATAAAGTGCCGAATAAAAGTGGAAAAGGAAAAAAGATTATTACCTTAGTACGCAATAAAATGACATCTAATAACGCTGAAAATACAGGGGAAAACATTTCTTGCAATCCTCTACGGCAATTTTCCTTGGCCAAATCCGAACCAAGAAGATAACTTGCAAGGCTACACCTGAAGCGATATATTAGCTAAGTAAAAATCTCGATATCTAATACCACATTGCAGTGCAAATACCAATAAAGCGATTCTAAGTTTATGAATTTAAAACTGACATAAGTGATGCACATGGCTTCAATACTCAGCAGGAAAATCAGCGGTATATAAATGCAGCTAAGGAAATGACTAGATGGGCACTAAGAGCCAAGTCTGCTAGTCAGTAATAACCGGTAAAAGCTCGAGTTAAAAAAAAAGGTAAAAGCTCGTTTCGGCTTGTTCACTGACTTAATGAACAAACTGTGAACAAAAATTATAATCTCGCCAACATAAATGAACAGGTTTGAGGACCAGGCAAATTCAGTTTCGTGTTTAAGCTCGATCCTTAAAGAGCTCGAGTAGACACAGTCTCGCAGATGTCAATTCATCAAAAGTCAATTCATCAAAACTCAATAAGCTGTGAGTCGTGACTAGGCCGGCATCTTGATAAAGATTAATTTAATTAAAATTTCCAATCATTCTCGAGCCTAATATTTCAATTTGATTACAACCAATCCACACCAGCTAAGTACTACTTAATAAATAGAACTTCTGTTATCGTTTTTTACTGTAATTCTTCACTTTAAAAATTGTTGTCATTCTTTTCAATTATCAATGGTAGTTTATTTACACCATTAGAGACTTATAATTAATTCAACAAGTCACATAGAATGTTCAATTATTAAAAAAACAAGAGGTTGCTATGCTTAAGGCTAAAAATCTTTCTTATTATTAGGTTGCAAGAAAATTTCAACTTTCAGTTTTAGCATATATCCCAAGACTTACTCTCCATTCCGTTACATCCTCTATACTCTCATTGTGCAATTTAAGATTTAATACAATTTCCGTATTCAGTTGAAAAATATGTTTTCTACCTTTACATGGATTTTACGTGCTTGAGAAGTTTCTTGGCTCAAGCTTGCAAGAGCTCCATCAGACCCGTCTAACAACCTATGCATACTATCTGGTTGATTACTTCCTCCATAATTTCATTGTGCAATTGGAAAAGAATTGATACATTATTTGTCTTCAGTTGTAAATATTTTCTTCTGTTTAATTGGATTGTGCATGGTCTTGAGAAGCTTGAGGCTCAGCTTGAGCTCTTCAAGAGATTCAATCAGACTCATCTGATAACCTAAATTTACTAAGTGCGAAAAAATTTAAGCTTGTGAAACTAAATAAATGAAAGCGAATTACCTAAAATCATATCCAGGCAAACCACCATGTGGAGCTCAATTAGCGGGCCTGGCCAAAAGCAAGGTAGAAAGGTGGCAACCAGACCTCAGCAGGAAAACAACCACCGTGGATATTAGTTAATCAGTGTTTTAACTTGAGTTATCTAACAACCTAACATGTACCACAGAATACATCCTTCAGCTCCATGAATGATATTCCCCTAAAGAATCGATCTCAGGCTTCCCTGTACTTGACTACTATATTGGCATATTCTTGACTAAGAGCGCATCATATATAGTGACGATATCAAATGACATAAAGAAGCCTCTAGAAGGGGGAAAAAAAGAAAAAGAAAAAACTAACATTTGCCTCCATAAAGAGGGCAATTTTTTTTAAAACATCAGGACTTGTATCCACGGCATCTACTTAATTTCGCAGCCAGTATTGACAACGGAACTTTTTTTTTTCTGTGTCTCCCTAGAAAAGAATAGCCCGACATGAGGGGAATTCAACACCTAGACTTCTTGCATGCATGCAAGAAGCTTCAGTCAGTGGAATTTACAAAGGGAATCATTGATTTACAGCAAGAGGTTTTTTATGCCACCCATAAAAGTTTAGGATATGCTCTAGATGCATAAATTGCATTAATTATATCCATAAAATATTAAGATAGAATAGTATATTACCAAAATTGCAATGTTGAATCTGGAATTTCCCAGTCATCACTTGGAAAAACAACACAACTGTCATCACAGAAACATTTGAACAAAAGAGTGAGCAATCAAAATCATGTTAGTATAGCCTGTCAAACTGTGACAAAAAGAATTTCAGAAAAAGGAAGGTTATGGTGAACGTGAATTGAAAGGAAGGGGGGGGGGGGGGGCTTCAATGTGAAATGGTTTTAGCATTGAGCTTGTCTACTTTAAAACTAAAGAAGTAACAGAAACAGATATTCCAGAAGATGCTGTCATGATATCCAATTTGATGGAATCTAAAAAAAAGCACTGATGTGGATTTATTACTGAAATAGCTGATGGAGGTTACTCAGGTTATAAGTTGATAAGAGCAAAGCAAAAAACCTTCCTAAATTTGCAGGAGACTTGTAATTTACTGAAAAAGTCACGAGGAATATTAACCTTGTAGTCTACATGAAGGATGACATAAAAGTCTGAAACTGGTTAATCATTAAATAAAATACCACCTTAATAGTGCATCTGCAAGGACAAGAGCTTCACTGCTTGCTTCTGCAATCAATGCAGGTGCCTAATACATAACACATAACAGACCATAAATTGCAACAATTTTGTACAAATATGAAGTAATGTGAATTACATTGTATTTGAATGCTACACCGCCAAAGTTAGAAATAAAAAAATCTGGTCATAGGAAAGTGAAAACATTACATGCCATATGGAACACTTACTGCCTGACCAATTTCAGACATCAAACATGCAAGACCAGCAACTATTTTCTCGTCTCTATTAGCCAATGCTGGTTGGAGGAGTATCTCTCTGAGATACTGCATTCTAAACAGCAAAACCTGTGGTAAACCCTGTCAATGCAGTTGCAGTCAAAATAGCCAGGGGAATATGTGCAGGAACAAATACCAAAAATTCTTACAAAATTGTACAGCAAAAGATAAATAAATAGAAGAACACAGCTGTCACAAATTACACAATTACAATGTAGGTTCATCATATAACTGATTGTGGAAGTGTACTAGGCCAGTTACTGAAGATTGATATATTCCACCACTTAGATGCCTGTGGCATGCTAACAGCCTAACAGGTAGTGACAGAGGAAATATTTGACGAATGCTAATGTTATAAGTTTTCTAATGACTTGATGCTAGGGTTTTAGACATCCATTAACTAAAATTTTGAAAATTACTTCAATTCAAAGTAAAAAAGGCTCATGAGATACTTTGTTTAATATGTCGAACCTTTTGAAAAAGGTTCACGAAATACTTTGTTTCCCACATCCAACCTTAGGTTTTTATATATATTCACTGGAGTAGTCTGTATGAGCCTGCAGTCAAGTGCTGCAGATAATATATGTCATGTGAAAATATAAACCAGAGAAAGAATCTTCAACCTCTTCTGCTTCCTTCTCTTCTCATATTCAGTAATTTTCTCTTCATTATTGAGTCTAAGGCCATGATGCGAGTCATCAGTTGATCCTAGAAGACTGAAATGAAATCTCATGCCCAACTTTATTCACAAAAGCATTCAAATTAGGTTGCTGCACAAGGGATGAATTTCTTGCAAGTTGCAACCAATCCATCAGTGGCATACAGGACAGACTGAAAACTAAGTCAACAGAAAAGCTTTAAATATCATCAAGGGCTCAGCCACAGCCATATTCACAAGACCTCTTATATAGGATTGAAAGGGACCAAGAGCTAGCATGACCTACAAGGTTTGAGCGAATTTATGTTACAAGACATCCAAATATTATCCAAGTTCAACTAGTACTCTTTCGACTTTTATACATAATTAGTAGGTAGTTTGATAATTGAGAGATACCATGCATCACATATGCATGTACTTGATACAGAGACTAAAACAGTCCTCATGGTTAGCGATGTCGATCAAGTGAAGATAAATACTTTGGTGTCACTATTTGCAATACATGCAGATAAATACACTCTGGTTTCATTATCCACATTATGAAGTAAACCAACCTTAAAGCACATGGCTTATGTCAAATTCCACAGCAGTCCTAAGCCTCACAAAGAAGGGTTGTGTTAATGGCAGAAAGCTAGGACATCAAGTGTTTAATGATTAATTAATGTGTTAGTTATTCAGATAGTCCTGTATGGGTCTCTAACCTGTCTCAGATGTGTATTTTTTTCATTTTGCCACTAGTAACCCACCTGACAGCAGACAATCCAGTGCCTTCAACATATATAAGACTTTGTTTTACCTTAAAATGTGTGGGCATATTTCTTTCTGTGGGGCAGGTTTGAGCAAAGTTCATTGGCAAAGAAAGTAACTCTGAGAGAAAGTAACTGGGAGAAGGGACAAGCTAATGCTCAACATTCAGAATGTAAAAAGATTATTCGTCCATGATTTGATCTGCAATTACGAAGTCCCTCCTCAAAATACAAACATAATAGGGCATAGGAGTATCACTAATAACTATGTTAAGTAACTTATCTTGGTAACCTGAACTGTTAGAACCAGTTGCATAGGCTTGAACTGATTTAACTATGCTAGCTGCTATAAGCTTTCCTTATAAATGCACCTCTCTATAAATTAATATATTTCATTTCACTATCAACTTCCTGGCGCATTCCCACTTGAGCTAGCTTTCATCCCACACATACCATTTACTGTTACATTCCAACAGGAGCCATTAAAATTAAATAGTATAAGAAAACTAGGTTAAGTGCATGATATATATGCCTGATAAGGTTGCATGTACCAATATCTAACTAGAAAAGTATTTGAGCTATTCAAAATAATGATTTTATCAGAGAACGGATGCCCAGAAAAATGCATAGATGACGTACCTCATAACGGCTAACAAGCTCGATAAGAACTTCAACAGCCACATCAAATGAAGATGAAACCTTCCTCAATATAAAATAAAGAATGAGTCAAAACACATAAAAGGCAAGGTTGCAAACATATTTAAACTTTGGCAAATGCACCTGCAAAGAATTGAAAACAAAGTTCAGAAGAGGATGGCTTGGCAGGGAAGATGGTGGAACCTCTGAAAAGCATCCAGCACGAACCTGAGGTAAGCGAGAACTTAGAAATATCAAAAATAATAGGCAGAATAAAGAAGTGGAACATAGGCATGCAGGAACTGGATAAAGCACGTAATTGCAGTATATAAGATAACAATCTAAAATGTACTGCTGATAAAATCAATATCAACTTCATAAGCTGAAGAATGCTTATTCAAAGCAACAGGAAGAAGCGTCTTTTCAAAATAACAATAAAGATGTGTCAATTTGACATTACAAATCCAGATTGATAGTTAACCACAGAAAAGAAAAGATGCACCAAGAAACAAATTAATTAGTTAATTAAACATTCCGTAATTTGCTGACAGTGTACAATCGTCAATATTGCAAACCTATCCACCAAAAAATACGGAAATTAAAACTGCATACTTACCCAACTCAGCAAGCATCGCAAAATCTTCCGATTTCTCTCACGAAGTTTGGTATCATCATCAAGCCTCTGTTCTGATTGGAGTAAAAGGAACTCAAGAACAGTGGGAGTGTGAGATAGAAGCTGCACCACAGGACAGATTGCATTGGCAAAAGAAAAAGAAATATTTGAGCCCAACTATCAATTGGATTATCTCTTAAAACCTCTCGAGTGAACTGGCATCTGCTTGCTGCATTAATATTCCGGTCACCATTCTGATCTTCAACAATCTCTTCAGGCAGGACCGTAAGCATCTCCAGCACAGCAATGTTCCCGTTCTCCTGGCTCTGCAGTTTGTTGAGACTAGAGAATAGCTGCTCAATGGGCTTTTTATGCTCAGCCACCCGGAGAAGAAGCGCCGACAAAGCAAGGCATATCTGAGTTAATAGCTGCAACAATAGACAAGTAGACAAACTCTCAGCTAATGCCTCCCAAACAGAAAGAAGAAACTATTTTCGTGGACTAAGAACTGACTGCACAAGGGAGTCATTTGCTAATGCCTCAAACCAAAGTATCTGTTTCTTTTCATGTGTTTTAATTCAACACAATTAAGAATTGGTCAGTGCTACAAACAAAGAACTCTTCAGAAACATCAACATGCACAGATTGGAAAGATAAATTCTTGAGGCTTTATAGTGCTGCTTATTGGTATATTTCTTCCTCTTCTCTGGATAGGAACCAAATGGAAGCAAAGCATAAAGGATGCCATGATCTCCCTATCGGAATTGCAGCAAATATTAATCTTCATCAACTGTTTACTTTTCTTATTTATTTCCCACGTAGATGACCCCTCTTGATGTTGGTTGATATTTGATTTTATCAAAATCTTTAGCAGATCCAAATTTTCGTTCCACATCAAAATATCTACACTAATATATAAAAAAACATTGTGAAGGTAATGCCAAAATTTGAAGAATGGAGGAAATGTCTTTCATTCCTCTTATAATGATGAGGGCATAATAGTAAATTGGTAACAAATTGTTTAATGTACTAAACGAGATGCTGGCCCCAAAAGTAAATTTAAACGTCAATGGTCAAGTATGTACAACGAAGGGCAGTAGCTTCTATTTTTTTTTAAAAATTTAAAGGTTTTTCATATAAAACCCCAAGTTTTTACTAATTGAGATTATACCTTCAATTATAGATATTTGCAAATTTAACCAGAATCACTCAAAACCTTTCAGTTTAGATATTGCAACTTGATTAGACCCCCCCAAATTAAGTTAAATTGTTTCATTTTTAACGAAATCACAATTCCACTTTCCAGGGAGATTATGTTATTGCATTATGTTTTCGGTATTTTGGCATATTAACTCTAACATGGAAAATTATTTTTTATAGAACAGGTACTAAAGTATTAAATTAGACTTCTTTTCTAATGTTGATTTCGTACATATTATTTAATTATATTTTTTAGATTTTTAAACAAATTATTTAAGGGTTTTTTAGATATTAGTCCCTTGAATCTTCAATAATTGCATATTAGTCCCTCATCTTGAGAATTACATATTGGTCCCTTAAATCTTCAACAACTGCATAGTAGTCCCCCAAATCTTGAAAATAGCATATGAGTCCCTCAAATCCTATAGCCTATAGGGTCTTGCAAAATGGTCCTTCAGGTTAACTCCCGTTCAATGTGGGGAGTATTCCACCAAATCTAACGTTTGGAGGTAAAGTGACTATTTTACCCCTCTTTAACGTTCCCCAACTCATTTCTTAATAAGTTCAAACCCAATACCCGCCTAAAATAAATCAAAATTTATTTGAGTTCTTCTCCAATAGTTAGCAAAAAAGCTATCCTAACTTGAGCTTCACAAAGGGTTGAAACATCAGAGAGGGATAGTTTGGTGATTGCAGATTTTGGTTAAAGAGTTAACCCAACCATGATTAGGTTTTAACTGAAATACTAGTTAAGGAACCATTTTGCAAGAGCCTATAAGATTTGAGGGATGCAATTTCTAAGATTTGGGGACTGATATGCAATTATTGAAGATTTAAGGAACTAATATGCAATTTATAAGATTTGAGGGACTAAAATGCAATTACTGAATATTTAAGGGACTAATATCTAAAAAACCAAAAAATAAATATTGTTCACTCTTTAGAAAAAAATCACATTGATAGAATGTTCATCTTGATATTAGAATATGAAATCATAAAACAATTGGAATTTTGATACCATTGTCATATTCGGAATATAAATTTTTCATATCATGTGCATTTGCACATGCTTATATTCTAGTTATTCATAATGTATCTAATTTAAGCTACCCTAAATGTCTGCCCCCCTTCTCTTTCTCGTCCCATTATTCTCTCCACTCTTCCTTTAGCAACTACAAATTTTATAACTAATTTCCTAAATTGACCAGATTAGCAAGATATTCCCTATATTAACCATTCTTAAATCATAACTCACCTTTCCTGAGCTAAGTCTACACATATATGTATTTATCGTCTACAATCAAGGTTACAGAAAGCGCTAGGCGGCCTAAGCGTTGGATCTAGAGACTAGAGCCTATGCATCTAGGCGGGGCCTAGGCATTTTTCTTTTTTTTATTTTTTAATTTAATTACAATCAATGTTATTGAAAGAGAGAGGCACCGCTAGGTGCCAAACCGACACCTAGGCTCTAGTCACTAAGCCTAGGAGTAAGGGTGGAAATGAACCAAATATTTAACAAATAGTTCAGTATTTTTTTACCTATGGTATTCGGTCATATTCGATTCGATAGTTCATTTAATAATAAATGAATAATTTTTATTATTCGGTTCATAAACGAATAGAATTTAACCATTAGTTTATTTGATTTGTTTGTTTAATTAATCCTTTGTTTATACAGTTTAGTCCTTAAAATTTCATTTTGCAGCTTGTAAATGTGGATAAATAGTTTTTTTATTGGCGAACAATACAAATCACTAGGTTAAATATTCAACAGGTATATCATGTTTGGCTCTATTTCAACACTAGGATAACAAATATTTGCTGAATATCTAACAAATATGGACCGAATAATTTGCAAAGATTGCCCGATCACTATTAACAAATATTGCGAATGGTGGTCGAATATTTGAATACCACCCAAATCGAATTCGAATATTGCTTTCCTATTCGTTTCGAATGTGAAGAGTCAAATACAAAGCGAATACAAATACGAATACCGAGGTATTCAATTCGAATTCGGTTCGTTTCCACCCCTACCTAGGGGGACTTCCTTTTTTGTTAAGTGGTGATAGAGAAGTTTTTGCTAGAGGTTAGAAGACTTGGACAAGGTGAGGATGTCTTCAAGTCGGTGGAGGCGGTCGAAGGAGTTTGAAGGAGATTAGAGGACATCGAGGCAGCAACGAAGAAAATCACGACCAAGACCTAGGCGGTGTAATCCCCGTGAGCGATCTCCGGTCCCTATGCACTCCCAAGACCTAGGCAGGCAGCCTAGGTACCACTTAGTCCTAGGCAGGAGCCTTTTAAAGCACTGTCTGCAGTGATTTTCATTTTGCATTTTTTGAGTCTTATAATGACGTTATCTCCAAAAGAAAGAATCCCTCTGTCTCTTCTCTCTACCCCTGCATCCCTACAAAACTGCCGCATATCAAGCCTTTGCAAAACATTGTCAATATCAAGAAGGGTAATGTTTCCAATGAAAGTGTTTTGGAAGAACAAACAAGGAGCGATGTCCTCCTGGTCCCCAGTGACATAGTTATCAGCAGGAAACCATCTATGTCATCTAGAGGCGGATATAGAAAAATTTTCTTGGGGGCGGACCACAAATATCTATTTATCTAAAAATTAATAATATAACATACAATTCGTTTGGCACTTAGTGTGAAGTTGAGGAGAGAAGAGGACCGAACAAACTTGACATAGAGGTCTGACTTCCAAGCGGTCGTCCAGGCTGTGTGGGGTGCACGCAGCGGTCCAAGAGGCGGCCGGTGCTGATGGAGTATTGTGTAGAGATGAGAATGGAGTAAGGGTTTCGCCGCTTAGGTCTTTGGAATTCGAATCAGTGAAATAACAAAGAGATGAAGGGAAATGAGTTTGACTTTTACTATTAGTTTTGGGTATTTGGTTTTTTCGTATTAGACTTCATAGTGTTGTTGGTTTTGTATTTATAATGTTTGGGCCATTAGATATGAAATTCAAATAGGCTTTTAATTTATAATACGCATATACACATGACTACTATTGCTTTAGACGTTTGAGATAGGTTGGGGTGAAAATTTTTAATTTGGGGGGTGGGGGGTTCAGACTGCAAACATAAGAATAGTTAAATGCTAATTTGCAAATTTTAGGGGTACAATTGCACCCCTAGTGAGGTATATACATCCGCCCCTGATTTCATTCAACATTGGCTCCTTGCAATGCTTGGACTTGAGAACGTAAAGAGAACGTAAAGAGGATGTGATTGACCCTCCACTTTCCACATATAGGCTGCCACAATTGTGTCCAACATAAGGACTGTTTTTATGCATACTATTGGAAGTATCGAGCAATGCCTCAAACATTTGGTCCAACAAGTTGTTTGGTTTCTTATAATCAAGGAATTCCAATTCCAGTTGAAGTTCTAAGCTTTTAACCTTCATTTTTCAATCAGGAAGGGGAGTTGTAATTCATTTTTTGAATCAAGTAAATTTTGATTCATAGAGCTAGAAATGGTGATGGTAACCTGGTAAATATACTCAGGTACTGGAAGGTACTTGTATTTGTGTCAATGTGTCCAAAATTCAAAAAATTCAGACATACCTAAGAACCTAACAAATATCAGGAAGTTCAATTTGCTAAATAATCACAAGGGACCAAACACATGAATTTGTAATAGCAATACCATCCCATGATTCTCAACTTCATGAATAACAGTTCACATGGAACAGCAACTATTAAAGCTCTTAGTATATGTGTGTTTTTATGCGCAGTTTTTTCGATCACCATTATTGGTATTTACTAACCACTTCAGTAGCATCGTGTGCATCGCTGGTGCAGTAACCTTTTCCCTGTCCTGACATTGACAGAGCAATACATATTTATGCATTTGTAGGTTAAGAACAAAATGGTTTCCCTTTTGCAGCATTTGTAGGCTAAGAACTGGATACTGACACCAACACTTGGCACTACAACCCAAGACGCAAGTTTTCTCTGGAAGCCAAAATAAAGCTGTGGACAATGCCCAAGGAACAAAATCTTCAAAAGTGTCACTGAGTCAGTACACTAAGAGTAAGAGTTCTATCCCAAATGACACTCTTGGCCAACGCAATAAACCAAAAACAGATCTTTTTCTATACCCCATGCTAGACAAAAACATGGGTTTTCCTAAGAGTCATCATCCATTGCCCCCGGACAAGCAATCGGGTTCCCGAACCAGAAATTCTCTGTCAACACCACAATAACATAACAGGCTTTACCTCATTCCGTGCGAAACTCTATCAGAATATGCCAGAAGCTCGCACATTGCGTTTTCTTCCTAAGCATCAAAATGCAGCAACACACAAAACCAATGCTAAAACCAAAACATGGGCTTTCCTCAGAATTATCATTCGCCTTTCCCCCCAAACAAGCAAATGGGTTCCCAAAACCAAAATTGTCAGTCACCGTGGGTTTTATTACCTCGAAATGCATCAATTTTTAGACTCCACTCACCTGAGGCGGGCCCAAGCTGAATCTTTTCGCAGCAACCAGCAGCGCATTCAGCAGCGCGTCCTTCACTTCCAGCTGCAGGTAGTAGCCCTCGCTCTGAATCTGCCCACCAAAAACTCTCAGCCCCCAAAAAGAAAAAAAACAAACTCCATCCAGTTTAAAAGTTGGAAACTTGTTCACTTTACCTTGCGCCTGAGGATCTGGGCAGCGAAGAACTCGACCTCGAAGTCGGCCGGCGGGAGGAAGCCGCGGCGGTCGGCGGAGGCGAGGAGGGAGGCGGCGACCTCCCACGCGGCGTCGGTGTGCTGGAACTGGACGAGCCATTGGTTGGCGGCGACGCGGTTGCTGGACTCGGCGTCGTGGTTGAGCACGTGGACGGCCTGAGCTACCTTGATCTGGAGCTCATTCATCATCGTCGAGACAAGAGAAAGGGGAAAAAAACAGAAAGGGGAGAATTCGAAAGGGGTGAGTGGGGCTTGGAGAGAGTGACGCCTGTAAAAGGTACGAAAGGGGAAAGGGGAAGAAAAAACAAAAAAAAAGGGAGCTTTTTTTTTTAATTTTGATGGATCGGACGGTGGAGGGAGAGGGCAAGTGGAGGGAGGAAATTGGGAGGAAGGAGAAGAGGGGAGCGAACGAGCGAGCGAGCGTGGATGGATGGGGGCCGGTGGGGGAAATCAAGGGTTAGATCTCAGATTTATTTTCCCCCATTTTGGGGATTTTTCTTTTTCCTCTCCTTGAAGGGTGAAAAAGTAAATTGCGTAGTAGATGAAGGGTATTGTAGACTTTACGTACATGTCACCATGACACTTTGATTTGAGGGTATTTCGATTAATTTTTAGGGGGGTTTTTCGTGGAAACCACCTTAAAAATAAGAATTTTCTACGGAAACCATATTTCATTTATCATTTATATGTAAACATCTTTTAAATTATGTTTTTTTTTCAATCAATCATCTCTCAGCTAAATTTTCACTAAAAATCTAAAAATAAACTAAAAAATGTGCATTTAAGATACATGATTTGTATCCTAATAAGGCCTAAACATTAACAAGGAGAGTCTTATGCCTTGAATATAAGATGTTTAAGTTTTTTTTTTTTGGGTTTTAAATCAAAATTTTGACTGAGAGTCCGTTGATTGGAACAAAAAACTTACTTCAAATATAATTTACATATAAATTGAAATGAAAGATTGTTTATGCATAATGACTCTGTTTTTAAGGTGGTTTCTAGGGGGGAAAATTCATCTTTGAAAGTGCAAGTGTCTTTTCCATTTATTTTTTGGATAGAAGGGGTATAGATAGATTTTCTTTAAGTTTGAGGCATTTTCTTTGATTTAGGCAAACGCATTAGCGTATTCTTTGCATTTTCAAAGTGTGAGGGCATCTCTGAAATTTTTAGAATTTGTGACAGCCGTGAGGAGGACACTAAAAGGGGCTAAAATGTATGGTATAGATAGTATAGATATGTGTCATATTGTAGAATTAGCTTTCAAAGCTGGTTATTGAATGTTTTTTCTCTAACACTCTGTTTGGGAGTTCACTAAGTAAAGGAACGGAAAGTTAAGTAACGGAAAGGAAAGGTAGGGAATGGAAG
>JBAKGM010000412.1:16573734-16584538 GCA_037177215.1 Asparagus racemosus | reverse complement strand
GTGGGGGGAGGCTCAGAGGG
This sequence comes from Asparagus racemosus, assembly GCA_037177215.1. Lineage (NCBI taxonomy): Eukaryota > Viridiplantae > Streptophyta > Magnoliopsida > Asparagales > Asparagaceae > Asparagus > Asparagus racemosus. The sequence continues at coordinate 16,584,518 of JBAKGM010000412.1, read as the reverse complement.
ATCTCGGTGAGTCTGATTGGATGGGTGGCAGAGTCAATACATAGTCAGCATTAGAGTCTTTGAGCCATTGGTGGCTACACTATAGTTACAATTATCACTGTGCTAAAAGTTGAGATACAATACAATCAATCAAATAAAGGCCATTTCATTCTTTATTTATTCTTTAAACTAGCTCAAGTTGAATTCAACGGGGGAAGAAAGGTCTATCTAGGCTTCTAGGAAAGGATTAATTGCAATCCAGGAACCTGAGATATAATATAACTACATGGGTAATTCTAGAATTTCCCTATCTACACGGTTAGCCATAAAGTAAGTGATTATAGTTACACTGATAATTCTGAGAGTTGCTTGTCATTTGGATTCTAGAATCACATTGTAATTATAATTTATAATCAAAACTACATGTGTAGATACGCATATTTCAGGATCATCCGTGTAATTACATCATACCTCAGAGTATCAGGTTGTAATTAATCCTGTAGAAAATATTATAGGAGATGACAATACGTGTCTTAGTTAAAATAAATCTGAAGGCTATATATGTTCCAATAGAGACATCAAGTTTGATGGTTAATTAACCATCAACTTTAACCTATGTGGTGCGAAAATACTTCACATTCTCTTTTCTATCTATACGGTTTCTTATAGAGGAAGTTTATAGGCTTCTTTTTCGATAATTTAATCTAAACAAAAAGAATGTAAATGATTGTAGTCAATCATTAATTCATCAAATGGATGTATATTTTTGAATGAACTATGAACATCCTTAATAAAACAGTAGAATACAATCTCGGAAGCTCTAGATAACTCTTAATCATGTTCTAACAAATTGGTTAAGATAGCATTATCCCTGATCTTTGGTTTCCTGTAATTCATTTTCACAGGAAAAATAATCATCCCAATTCAGCAACACAAGAGGCATATAAAATCATAAATAATGTTTATTGTTAGAGCATGAAATGCAACTATAAGGATGCCTTTTTTTTGTAACTTAATTCTGTGATTTTTTCCCCATAGAATTTCTCTCTCTATAAATTAGAGTTATAGTTTGTACCTTTTATCCTCTAGTTTCAAATCATATGACCTACCAACCTTTGAAAGTTCATCTTATAATTGTCAATACTACTCAAGAGTCATTACTAACTAATTTAAGTGTTCAAGCCCATCCTTCTCCAATTAGCACTAGGCCACCCAAAAATCCCACTAATTAAGGGGGGGAACCTCAAATAGGCAAAGACTTAGAAGTCTAAACAAACGCAACATGATGTCAACTTCTAGTTTAATAAAATTGTTAGAAGCATCCTCTTAAAATAAATAAATAAATAAAAAGCTTCTAGGTGTCATTCATGCAATCATATTAAGATATTAAAAAAATTTTGAAAGACTCTTAACTGTAAAGGCATATTCCCTTCAAAATTAATGTAATCTACACATACTATTGAGAACTTTATCTGCAAAAACATGCAGTTTAATTAAATCCTACCAAATCTCAACTACTATTGCATCTATGGCCCCATGTGCACCCTGTTTTCCTTCATTAAGTAAATCCCAAAGCTAAGCAACAATAATGATGCCACATGTGCACATAGTCCACAATAACACATCTCATTTATATTTTGATCAAAACTAATACCAAAATACTGATGGGGCCACTGCCACCTGTTTGCATATCTTATGCTCAAATCGGAAAGATTTAATTTTCTAATGTCGGTACTCCAAATTACATGAAAATTGAAATAGATCCTCTAAATTTCATTAGTTACTTCAAATAGGTCTCCGCTACAATTACATGCCATACAAATTCAGCAACGTAATCAAGTTAAGAACCCAATTAAATTGGTCCAACTCTAGTTAAAAAGTGCAAAACGATGTTTGAGGTGGAGAATAAACCTGTTGGAGGTCAGAATAAGGAAACATACATGCATGAAGAAAACATGAAATTATAGCTACCGCAAACTTCGTCTGCTGTTAAACTTTATAGATTTTATTTATGAGTATCTATTTCAATCAAGACACAAAGCTGTATATACAGAATTTACAGTATGTTAGGAGTCAAAATCTATACACTCTGAATGGACAATATCAGAAAAGCCCTAAATACAGAGCATGTAGGATTTGCACTGTCACCATCAAAGTCCCATGCACACATCTCACACCCGAACTCTCGAACCAATCCACATGCAACTAGTCCTTACTTGTTAAAATCAAGTATCTCCATTAATACTCCATAAAAGTGCCCACTCCACAATGAATCATTCAACAAATAACAACTAATTGGAATGTCTTATTACATGTGGGGTGTTGATTACCAGTAAGATCTACCAGAAAGAGAACCTGACCTATGAACATCAATAATTAAGATTACTCGATATGCAACTCGATTTCTGTCTAGACTACAGCTTTTATTTCCGCCAATAGCCTAAACAACAAAGTTTGCTTATCTTGATTAGAGTTAGAAGCTTAAACTTTTATATTCTAACATGTTTGCGCATATTTTTTAAATCTTCTTTAACTATGTGGTTAACGGAACTGGAATTAGAATTGTTGATTTCATCTTACGCCTCTCTTTTATTATACTAAAACTTTAAAGTTACGATATCGGATTGGAAGTAATAATTTTACATTTTAACAGGTAAAAACAGAAGAACGTGCATCACCATTGATAGAGCACTTGTCTGAAATGGCAGAGATCCTGGTCATGTGTTATAAAAGAACTTGTGTGTACAAGATTACCAGATTTTTTTCACCAACCTTGAAGGAATAGAATGATTCGGCTGGATCATTAATGGTAAGGATATGGATTTTGGCTGGACTGAAGCTGGACATGACGTCAATTCTCATAGAGGGACACCTCACATGCACCTCAACTGTCCTCATCTGTACGAAAACAAAATTCGGTAACAAACTTTTAAGAAAACCTGAAAGAAAATGACTCAACACAACTTTAACAGGAAATTGTGAGTGGCCTCATCCATGCCCTTCATGTCAAAAATCCCCAGCTACCAAACTTGAGATCCTGCACCTGGACTTTTTCTCCCAAATCCTGTGTACCCCACTTGAGATCTCACTGATCCAATTCTCTATATGTAACTACTTAAAATTCATCCCCAAGAATAGAGAAAGGGAATATAGCATGTTTGTCTAGATTGAATTGAGTACGAAGTCTAAGGACACCATAATTTTCAAGGGAAAAAAGAGTTGTCTTATTTAGCGCTATTATGATAAAGAAAGACTAGAGTATAGAAGAGATCAAATAGCTTGGCACCGAAAGAATTGTAAGAACACCGACAAAGTACCATTTTACTACACACCAAAATAATGCAAAAGTAAGCTGAATCATGGATGATTTATGTTGGAATACCGATTCATTCACTGAATATATTGGTTCCTTTGTTTCCAGATTAACGAAAGGATCTCCATGGCCGAGGACTCCACAAGCTCAGAAAATCTTTAGATGATGCCTCTCAATTAAAAAACAAAGTACACAACCAGCTAATAATAAGACACTGGGTTCAGTAAGATTCTAACTTTTGAAGGAAGAGGATCAAAAACCAACCAAACATGTACGCGGTGTTTTATGATGTAACGATTACTACTGCTAAAATGAATGCTACAGATACAACCTCAAACGAAAAGAGAATGTTACTATGTATCATTTCAAAGATCATCAAACTTCATATTAGCACCTCTCATGACCCTCTGGAATTAAGTCTTAACTAACTACCTCTGTGTAGAATTATATATATAAGATACAATGGAGTTTGGAGATAGGGCAACCTAACTAATGGAACACAAGTTTATTCTAACTTCACTAGTCACAGACTCACAGTAGAGTGCATTATTAAATTATTAGCTATTACATGAACCTAGGCTAGGAGAATATACCATGTCAAAGACAAGTAGAAACGATGACAGAAGGAATAAATTGTTCCAAATAGTTGAAATTTTAAAATATTCTGTTCTTTCACTGTTAATAAATAGGTTATTCGGTCCCTTAACTTTCACTGTTAAAGGGACTTGAGGTTGGACCTGAGGTTGTTCATGGATATGGATGGATGTAAGTCTAATATGATGTTAAATATAACAGGGTATATGATTTTCATGAACCACAGAAACAAATACCAGATGCGCACCTCTCGACTGAATGTAGTTTTAGATCTTGACAATATAAGAGAGTACGCCATTATTTCCCTCAGTAATCACCATACAAGCAAATAATCTTCTGTACACTGTTTTTGTATATTGATGTAAAAATAACAACCAAGCTTTCATCCCAAAAAAATTAACAAGGGGGTTCCCTTCTCCAAAAGGAAATTATCATGAGATCGAGTGGTTCAGAAGAGTGCAGAGAAACCAAGTCTAGTCATAACTGAAACATCAATGAAAGAATATGGCAGAGTTCAAAGCATTTATGCCACCCCTACTAAAATCAACATCATCCATGAAATCTAAGCATGCACATGTGCTGTAACAAGAAGGAAATTGCTAAATTTGATATTATACAATCAAGTGTATCTACACTTCAAAATGTTCAAGGTTAAAACACCTATACTCTGTGTTACTAGGAGGACATTTGAATTTTACAAGTATTTTCAGAGTGCCTCATGAGTAGAGAATGACACTTGTAAGAAAACAGAGTAGAATATGGTGGTATTGTTGTGTGGAAAGTATCCATGAAGAAGAGTTACTAACACGTTATCTATTTTAACTCCAGATAAAACCTTTAAAAACAAGAAAAAGAGAAAAGAAAAGACATGTCATTGATTTTTTACTATGGCATGGTAAACAAACAACATTAACAGATGTTGCCGCTTCCCTAATATAACTTTTACTTCAACATTTATCTGTACCTAAGGTCAAGCCTGAAGGCAATGCGAGGAAGCAGTTGTCTGAAAATAGCAAATAAGAAAACTCTAACGTCAAAATGATGAGAAACTGGTTGGACATAAATTTAGAATCCAAACCAAGAAGAAATTACAGTAAATATCTGTTAATGGGCAACGACCTGCCATAAAATTTTCTTCCAAATTCTATAAGCATCATATAAATTGAATTCATATCTGGATCAACCATGGTTTATCAGTTTTATAAAGCAAGATTAATTAGAAAATTCCGTCAAAAGAATGCACAGCAATATGTAGAATGCCCATAACTCCAAGGAAACATCTTATAAGACAGCTGTTGGACCAGCTACGCGTTTTTTATCAGATTTTTAGACAATTAAGAAGCAAACCATCAAGCAAAGAACAAATATTGGCAAATATGTAACAAATTTGAATTGAATTTTTCATGATAACTTTGTTCTTCCAGTGTTTTCGTATGACAATCCTAGTTCTGGCCAGATATACAATAGTGAGAAGCATACAAGAGGGAGCATGAACATTCATATATTGGAAAAAATTACCATATATTATATAAAACATTTCTAGACTTGAATCTTTACTGTGAGATAAAAATCAGATATATACTAAAACTAGGACCTAACCGACAATAGAGATGAGAGATCATAAAAAAACGAACAACCTTCATGAAAATAAGAAATCATTAGTCCTTAGATTGGACGTAAGATTTAGACCTGGGCTAATTTGAACAAGAAAAGTTATATTTTCCAAACCATACGTAGGAACATCTCACATGCGCCTCCTATAATTAAGGAACAATAGCAGTCAGTATCTAAACAGCCTAAAGGAAAAGGGCACCGTCCTTTTCATTGGAGAGTAGTTTCTTCATTAAAATTGGGAAATTTGCTTCCTCCCCCTTTGATTTTTAATAACATGCTTCCTCCCTCCAAGAAAAAAGTCAGAAGTCTTTACCACATTTACCCAAAGAATCATGCTTCTACAAATACAAATCCTATCAGAATCAACCCCATTAAGAGATGGGTGGTTTGCATCACGTACATAATAGCCAAATTTCTGAGAAAATCCTCTATCACCCGTGAGAAAGGATAGATCGCTCTATTGAATACCGGTGTTCTGAGAAAATCTATACACTTCTTCCACCCCCTTGTCCCCACATGAAATTCCTAAAATACTCATATCTCCTCTCTTCATTCTCTCTTTTTCTTTCTCCTCCTTCCTCAACCACCACCTCTCTCGCCTTGCCGCCAGTCTCTACGCTATCATCTCCTCACGAGGACTGGGTTCATGGCTATGTTGCACAGGTACGGGTATGGATACCGGTACGGGTACAAGGACACATCAAATTTGTAAATGTAGGGTACGAGGACAGCGATATAAATATTTATAAACAAATATATCATATGTTGTAACTGATAATTTATATGAGAACAAGGATGAGAATTAAAATTCCTATAAAATTTTTATGTTTCTATTACTATGTGGATTATAAATTTTCTATTATTATGTAGATTATAAATTGGAAAATCACTAGGTTTTGAACAAGGCATGCAAGTGACCCTTCAAAATCATTATTCAGAACTTGACCTATGTCCAACGAGTTTCAAGAAGTGGGTGTGAAGTGTAGGATATACGTCCAAAAAATGTATGTTTTTAATTAAAACAAGTATTGTACAATTGAGTGCATGTCAGAATTAATGTATGCATATATGCAAGGAGTGTCCAAGGAGTTTGGGTACGGGTGGGGCTGTCTAAAAAGCCCGCTAACTCAGGTATGGCCCAAACCTGACCACAACCTAGCACGGACACTGGAGCTTCGGGCAAAACACTGCCCAACTTAGCCTGGGACAGTTGGGAACGGGTGAAGAAACCCGAGCCGGGCCGGGTTACCCGAATCTGACCCGGACCTGTTAGCCTTCAGCATAATAGGACTGCTGATTAATGATCACAGAATATCACTAGATCTGTATAGCATATAGGCAGTAATGTGCTTACAAGATTGGTGAAGGTTCGAAAAGAGACGTCAACGCATCGAACGGGCAACTGCTCTTTAAGCACTTTAAAGCTTTGGTGATGGCAGATAAAGAATAGTAAATCATTTGAAAATTTTAGTTTTTTAATTGTAAATATGTAATTTTATTCTTTTTGTAAAGAGTTGTAAATGATATTGACATAGATGGATAAGTGTCAAACTAGTTAGAATGTATCCATACAATTGTGATGTGACAAATTTCCAAACATATTGTAATTCTGAGTGATTAATAATAAGACAGAGCTTTTTCTGATTTTTGAAATTTTATGAATTTGCAAGTTGTAATTCTAAGTGACTAATAATAAAATAGAATTTTTTTAAACAAAATTTCTAAATGTTTTTCTATTTTTCTGAAACTTCTTAAAAAGATAATAATAAAACATTTGACCTGGGCCTAGGCTACCTGGTGCTCGGCCCAGGTACTACCCCAGCTCGGATCGGATCTAGCCCTATCTGACTGAGTCCGAACTTGAGCAAAAGGGGCTTTGCCCCGCCTCGGCCCGATGGTTCGGTCCAGGCCAGGCCTTCCCAATCCATTTAGACACCCCTAGGTACGTGTACATGTCGAGTACGGCTTCATATTAGAATTGCCCAGGTAACATAGGCTCATTGGCTCATGGCAAGTTTATGAAAGAGATAAGACAGAATGAAGAGGGAAAAGACTCAAGTAGATTAGGAATTTTCAAAAAGAAAACATATAGGTATTCATGTGCAAGGGTGGAATCATGACAAAAGTTGGGAAGCATATTTTTTAGAACTCAAAGGGTCAGAGACAATTTGTCCTTAAAAAGTTTGCAAAAAATTCCCACTGCACAAGAGAGGTCTTCAACCACTGGACTGTCCATGATCTTTATTGATCCCACTTGAAATTTTTAACTATTCATTGTTTGGTTACAACTAAATATTCTTCTACATTATTTCATGAACTTATAGCATGTCTGTTAACTCGGCTTTAAAAATAAGAAAATCCTGAGAGAACAAAATCTTAAAATCAACTTCGCTTTTTAAAAAAAAAGAAAATTTTGAGAGAAAAAAATCCTAAATTTTATTTGTTAAACTGCTAGTACTATTTTTATATCACTTGACCTCCTGGTTGGAGAAAAAAATCCTAAATTTTATTACCCCTAAAATAACAAAAATTTTATTATGACATCTTAGTGTCGAGTTACCCTTTATTTCTTTTTTCCCCTAATTTCCTTGGCAACTTCCTTTTACATAAATAATATACTAGATTACAAAACAATATACATTTACATTTTACAGCATGATCAGAAAGAACTTATCCCATTCTCAGGGACTTGTGTTTTATCATCATTGTGGGCGTAAATGACACGGATCACTGGAAATCAAGACAACCGTTAATCATCGTTTGAGATGGGGTTTTGTTCCTTGTTTTCCTTTTTTCCATCTAGTATGTGTCTGCTGCAAAAATGTAATCTAGGTAAATTACAGGAGTCTGAGTTGATTTGCATATCAACTTTAGGTTGCTTAAGGTATACCTAAGTAATATCCCTATGCCTCAAATAATAGGCGTCCATGTTATTATTACTGATACAGAAAGGCTACGAGAACTTTTCTACATCCCCTTCATCTAATCCAAGATTTCCGAAAACCCTTCACTTATTCAGCCCAACAAAAAAAATACGCTGCTCTATAATGGTTATTAAAATTGTTATTGTTACTTATTAAATAGCTTCATGGTAAACTTGTAATGCAAATGAGAGGATTAAATTTAAATTCTACAACTATCTGTGCTGTTTTTATTTCATAACTTCTTTCATCTTCTTCTTAGACGAGGGGAGATGGATTACGTTACAAACATATACAGTAATTAATAGATGAGGAGGTTTTTATTAAACTCGGTAGATGAGAGGGTTTCTTGAGAAACTGGGTATAGGTGAAGTTCTTGTAATTTACCTATTTATCCAACCGTTATTGTCATTTTGTACATCTTCCCTCTTTACTGCTTCGTGATGAGTGGTGGGTCACCAATTTTATCTATGACTATCGATTTAAGATTATTATGCTGAACAACCTAAACAGTTAAATAAATAATTTTAAAAACTATGCAGGAAAAGGAAATAAAGTTGAACAGAATTAAAGAATAAGATAGATGACTTCAACATCAATGTGCAAAATAATACATATAATGATTCTAAAATATACAATAGCAAAATAATGCTAACAAAATCGGACCTCGGAGGGAAAAAATAAATTATATATGCACAAATGGTGAAGTAACCTCAGTATCAATGCTATTGATATAGGTAGCCCTTCAAAATAACCAATGCTTCTTTCTTGGCTTGTACTTGACTTTCATATCTGCAAGATACCACAAGAAACAATTATCAACACTTTAATGTGGGAAGAAGAAACTCTCTGAAGGTAAATAAACTGAGCATGCTGTAGAAGCCATCGAGTTTTAAAAAAAAAACTACATTCAGAAGAGCTGATAAGAAGCACTGACCTTGGAGTTCATAAAGTGAGTTATAATGTACTTCAGACCAGAAACTCAGCCATAGCTCTACAATAGGGAAAAGAAAAACAAATCATATGATACACTTGTATGCATTTAACATTTTAAAAAAAGCTATAACAGAATTAAAATGACTGATGAATATTGGTATTATTTAAGTTTTAAGATTGATTCACACTGTTTTCCCATAATCCATAGACTTCGGTTTTTGTGAAAAGTTGCTATCTGACATGGTACCAGAGCACAGTATTTCTTCTGGCCTTACATATGAAAGCTAATGGTTTTTCTCAGCTTCAAAATTTTCCATGCATTTATGCAAAATGTATAACGGGTCTGCTCTTGCTTCGGGTGACATCCATATTTATTGTTGACGCAATAGAAATTTTGGACTTGAAATCTATTAAACTTCTCTGCATAATATTTATGAAGCTTGAGTATAAACTTGCATTATTACCTCTCTGAGGTGCCTGGTTTCGTGGAACAATTTCGACAAAACAGGTATCTCTAAATGAAGTAAGCAGACAAATCTTTGCCCCAAACTGCAAATAAAATAGTAAATAACATTAGTGAATACGGAGATATCTTTATTCACATACAGAAGAGGTATCTCTAAACGCAGTAAGCAAACAAATCATTGCTCCAAACTGCAAATAAAATAGAGAATAAAACGAGAGCATAGGAGAGATCTTTAATCTAATGAGAATATAAGAAAGCAATGGCAACCAGCCACCAACAAATATATTGAAGATTCTGTGTCAACGGTTACGAAGACATTGTGAAATCAACCCAAAGAAGAGAGATGAAATGAAAACTAAGGCTCTCCCCCTTCCATCCTGAACTAATCATTTCTGTCAAGACTACATATAACAGAATCATCACCTAAATGTAACAGTAGAATGGTACAGCTTCCAGTAAACCAAATCATCTTTAAACAAGTTCAGAAATGTATTTTTCGAATAAGCCAATAAATCTAGATTAAAATATAAATAGGCACTCAATATCATCACATAATAATAAATTATATGCTAAATTAGGTAGACGATGACCCTGTAAGTCTAACAACATTTGCTAAACTTAGCTCTGAATACATACCTTATCAGCTGCTGCTTGTAATGTAACATGATCACCCCATTCACCTGACCTGTGGAATGTAATTTAGACTGTCATGTGCCAGTAAAGGGAGGTTTTCCTCAAGAAAAAATTAATTTCAGTACAAGAAGACCTACTTCCGCATTTTCTTGCAGTAGCTCTTATACTTCATGGGAACATAACCTTCATATAGAGAACGGAACTCTTTAAGCTGGACAATGTGGAAGAAAAGGAGAAATTTATAAGAAGAAATGCATTGTCATTTGCTGAATAACCCACGAGATCCTAATCAATTCCCTGAAACATCCTACTAAAGGGAAAAAAAAAT
>JBAKGM010000412.1:16552522-16573699 GCA_037177215.1 Asparagus racemosus | reverse complement strand
GAGAAATGTATTGACTGCAGGAAATGCATTAAATTTTACTCAGCTAATCTTCCCTGCAGCCTCCCCCTAAAAACCAGCTACAAAAACAACCTAGTGTCAACCCAAGTTGCATAGAAACGGGTGCGGGTACGAGTATTGGCAAGGGACACAGCAAATTTGTAGGGTACGGGGAGACGGCCATATATATGTATGTATACGTATATTTATATGTATTAAAATTAATAATTTACAAGAGATCAATATTGTTTTTAATTCACATGTTATGAGAATTAAAATTCCTAATAACATTTTGATGTTTCTATTTATGTAGATTATAAATTGGAAAGTCTCTCGCTTTTTAATTAGATATCCAAACAGGCTTTTAAAATCATAGTTCTGAACTGGGTATGGCAGAAACGAACCCAATCCATGTCCAACGATTTTCGAGAAGTGGATGTGAAGTGTAGAATATACATTTAAGAAGTGTATGAGGGGCGTTTTACATTAAATATGCATTACATAGCTGAGACACACCTAAGTAAACTTATGCATATATTCAAGAAGTGTCCAAGAAGTTTGAATACGGGTACGGGTATGGCTTCAAATAGAAATGCCCATGTAACACGGGTGGCAACAAATTGGATCCTACAATAATCATTCGTGCATCCACTATAAATTTATAGGATCCACTTGCATTCCCATCCACTCTCCACCGCGACAACCTAGAGATGGATTGGGTCCTACAACATATTTGAGGGTCTACAACAAATTTGTGTGATCCACTACATATCCAAATCCATTAAGAAATCTCAAATCCGCTAGGAGATCCAAGCCCAATAATTTATTCGATGGAGTTTGAATTACAAGATATCGAATGGCAGTATCTATCTCACAATTTCTACTCAGAAATGTTTGTGGGATTTGCTTTCCCTTTAGTATTAGCAATAATTATCACATTTAACTATGAAAAATAAAACTTTCAAAATTCATATTTAAGAAGAATGGAATTGAGTTAAATAGAAGCGTAGAACTAGTTTAGTTAATCTATGTATTATTAGCAAAAAAAAGTTGAATTTGTCTACATAAATATTTCAATGCTCATTTACAGGATTATCTGGATTAGATCCTAAAGGATTCATAACTCAAATCTTCTATGTTACCATAAGGAATTAGACTTTTCTATGTTTCATACACTATGCAATAAACTTTTCAACATTGTTTTAAAGGTCTAAAGCCAAAATTTTGGTGTAAGGTTTGGTTCACCCCTATCTCCATCACTTTGCCAACAAGTAGCCAGCAAGAACCCGCCACATACAAGCCCAATAACATAGGAGGGAGATCAGAATATCAAATGACGAGACAAACAGGCTGATAGGCCAGCAACTCGAAGAAGAAGATATCTTCCAATCAGTCTCAATGAACATAAGTAATGTCTAAGAAACTAAAAGGACGTGAAACTAGTGCTACAATCTATTATTACAACCCAAAAAAAAAAACCTTTGTTATTGAATTCATATGAAAAGAGCAAAAATGTTTCAACTCCTGTAACATTAGTTCAAGTAAAGAAAAACAACAAAAACAAAACACAAAGAGAGGGTGTCAAGACATTGTAGAAATCAATTTTGATGGAAAAACTTGATATATCATTAAACATAGCATACAGCCCTTGCAACAAGCTTACTGAAAGAAAACAAAAAGACTGAAAATGAGTAGAATGTCTAACAGATACCTGCTTCACGACTTCTTTTCGAACATGTTTATGATGTTCTGGTGATCTGTACAGCTGGTCGGAGATTGCCCGGAACTGCCATATGAACAAGAAAAATTACGATAAAAAGTTTCAGAATCCTGTTTCCTAAAATAGGCATCTTTTATAATTATTGACTAATTATAAACCAGCAAACATACCTGGCAATTGCCATCACCAGAAACCTTTACTTCAAATAAGCCATAAGCATTTAACCTATAAGAAAAGTTAAAATATACAGGCACTTAAACTATCAGTAAAAAAACATGTGAAAGAAGTATGCCTATAAGAAAAGTTAAATATCCAGGCACTTAAACTATCAGTTAAAAAACATGTGAATAAAGTATGTAAGGCGTGATCGGTGGATGGTCTTGCCAGCATAGATGTGAAAGGAATATGGTTCGCATGTGGTGTTACTTTAAGGGAGAACACACATGGTTTATTTAACACTTTATATATACATTCATATGATGATAGATATAGCATAAGTAATAAGAAAAGATAAAATTCACAAAATGACACTTACATAGAGAACAGACAAAGACAAGTCTGGTCCGAAGTAGTCCAGAAATAGACTAATAAAACTATTATTAATAGTAATACACCATGATTGAGGTTCAAGAAATGACATGAAAGGCCAAAAAGATAAAATGGGGCATATATATGGGGGGAAGGGGCAACATGTAATATAAAGTAAAGAAGTCCACAAGTGGTTAGCAATGAACAAACTGAGGTGATTAAAATGCAGAATGAATGATAAGAAAGTGATTTAGGATATAAGTGTATAAAATGAAATTATTGCAAGAATAACAATTTCATGCCTCATTAGATAACTGCCAAAGAACAGTAGTTACCTCTGAAATAAACGCTGGTGATCTAGACTTGCATCATTCACCGTTGGAAAATATGTGTTGATCCGAGGAACATGCTGCAATATTTTGGAGAATAATGTGAAGAAGATTAAAATTACCTTACCTATCAGGAAGAACATAAGTAAAAGAAACAATCCAGACAATAAAATAATATGTCCATGATGAATGGATACAATCTTCAAGGAGAACACACGCGGACACACACACACACATGCGCGCGTGCACAGAAACAGGAATATCGGGTATGAGTTGCCGAGAAACAGGAGATAAGAAGTTCACATGCTTCGATGTGAATAGTAGGGTGGGCATACAGGTACATCTCTCTCCCTTCTATACACACCCCGCCCCCCACACACACACACACGTGCGTACATACATATAGGTTTGTCTCTAAATGTATATGTCTGTGTGTGTTGGGTGGTGGCGGGCGTTTAGTGAGCGTGTGTACAAATTAAAGAAGCAAAGCCATATGGTAAAACACTAATTAAAAAAACATGGGAAGGAAAATTGCATTAGAAATTCTAATGCAATTTTTAATACTTAATGAGTGACTCGGGAAAATACTTTCAACAAATGAAAGCATCCATTAGTGGATCCAGGAAAAATGCTTGGGGCGGACGATAACTATCTATTGACCGAAAACTAAAGATAGAAGATAATGAAGGGTTAATTTCAACCCCCCCCCCCCCCCCCGGCAGGCGAACATTGAGGTGTGATGCACATAACCCCCCTAAACTTTGTTTATCTACATAACCCCCTTTACCTTGGGGTGTCTCATAAAACCCCCCTGAACTTCCAACTTTTCTCCTCGGACCCCCTACATGTAATTTGCAAATAACTAAAATTTTCTTAAGAGAACAAAATTATAAACTTTGTATTTCTTATTTGCAGGTAATATACCATCTCTCTCTTAAATTCTGGATTTTTTTTCCTTTCAATAAAACTTTAGTTATTCGTAAATTACATGTAGGGGTGTGTGATAAGAAAAGTTCAAAGTTTAAGGGGGTTTTTTGACACACCCCAAAGTTCGGCTGGGTTAAGTGAGCTAAACAAAGTTCATTGGGTGTATGTGCAACACCCTCTAAAGTAAGGCAGGTTATGTGAAATTAACCCTATTACAAAACTATAATACCAGATGAGAATGCACTTGGTACCTTTTATCAGCTTCATTCTATCATACTTTAGAACTATTTCAACTACTTGATTGCTTTTCACTGCACTCAATACACTTTATAATTTGTTGGGGGTGCAAATTTTGTTAAAATATGGGGGGCAGATTGCAACTTTATAAAGCTTTATAATGTAATTTTAAAGTTCATAGGGGTGCAACTGCCTCCCAAAGGATCAATATAGATCTGCCCGTGCAAGCATCAGATTTGAAAATCCAAACAGATATCTATATCACTAAGGATTATTTGTCTTAGTTAACAGTAAAAACTGCAAAAGCACCATCCTTGACCATCAAAATGCAAATAGTATTGATAAAAGACTAAAATCTCACAGGAATAGATGACAGGCTTGAAAGACGTCTTCCCACCGCGCCATCTAAATTAGCATATTCTTCAGAGAGAATTTCTGCAATCATCCTGTCATCATTGGTCTCATGTCCTTGGCTGCTAACAGAAGTAGAGCTAGAACTGCCAGCTTCATAATGAATTACATTTGTCATAGTGCTGGCTGGAAGATTACTGGGTGCCCCCTTTCTTAACAACCACGTAGTGTATGCTCCCTGTAGATGAACTAGAATGTCGAAGCCACTTCTTACATCAAGGATCATACATAAGCAAGCAGAAAATACAGGACTATTGCAGAAAGGGATTGCAAACTCACGAATAAAGAAATTTGTCGTGTGTAACTCAGAATAACAGAAACAACGCGATCACAACTGATAATATACTTGAGCACCTATCATTCACATAAAGCCCAAACCTCAAACTACGATCAACCAAATTCTAAAGAATTCCAGAAACTAAAGTTGCAAAGTGCAACTACTTGTTCCACTGGATCTACATTACTTTCGCAACTATAAAAAGTTTCAAAAAATTTACATTTCAATCAAAATATCTTGTTGTCAACTGGTTGCAGTTGCAAACTTCTGCAAAATGTTGCCAAGTTTCTCCCAATTTTACTATAAAGGAAAGGTTCAATTCAAATGCATGATACATATGAATGACAGACATACAAAGCCAACTAATTAGTTTGATAGACATCACATGTCGAGGGTTAAGCCATAAAGGCTTTTCTCAGGCTCAACACAGAAACAAGGTCTTAACTTTGTTCATCCAATTAGCAAACTTAGTTGGAACCAAACTAATCCACAAAACTCTAAATAATTTCCTATCGCCAATCAATCCGATAATCCTTACAGATGCAATCAAGCCAAAACAAAGATATGAAACACCATCAAAATTGCCCAATTCCAATCAAGCAAATGCAGTTTAATCAACAACATCCACCCCCTAATTATTAAACCCTGATTTCCATCGCCAATCAATCCAATAGCTACCGTGGATGCAATTCAACCAAAAACGACTGAAATATCCATCAAAATTGCTCAATTTGAGTCCAAGCAGCGATAAAAATGGAAAAGAACAGATCTTACCAGCAGCAAACAAAAAAGCCGATTAAATTCGTGAATCGGGGATCGATGAGGAAGCAAAGAAACTATCTGCAGAATGAGATCGAGGTCAACTTCGAGAAATTATAAAGAAGCGAGGGATTAATTAAAGAAATCGAATACAAAGTTTGAAGCTTTCGTCTCTGTAACCCTCAAAGCGCGTGACTTTCGACCGAGAGAGAGAGAGAGATCGTCGAAGGACAGAAACAAAATTAAAATTTAAAAGAAAAAAATATATTAAAAAAGAGTATAAAATAGGAAGAGGGCTTTTGGTTGGGGGGTTAGTTCTCAACGCCAACGGCAAAAGGAGGAAGAACGCGCGCACCGAAAGATACAGGGGAAGATATTCTATGCGATCTTCCGCATAAAAGCCTAGACTTAGGTTAATTTTAGAACGCCCGAGTAAACTCTCGTTAAGTTTGGGTAGTTGTAGGCAACCTCTCTCAAATTTGGAAATTTGAGAAAATTCCTTAAACTTTCTCACTTAAGCCCCGTAATTAATACTGTTAAGTCTAACATGTCATGTGACAAGTATGTGACTTAAAAAAACCCCGTCTGAGAAGCTTAACTTTCTTTTTATGACAATGTAACTCATGAGTTTTGTTCGAAAGATTTTTTTTGGCCACGGGGAATTGTAAATGGCTCGGGATCTTTTTTTACTGATTATAAAGTACATTTTAACTGAAATGGATTTTTGTAAGAAAATATTTAAGTCATATCATATTTTGAAGTAACAACATTGGAGGGATTTTATGACAAAAGTGTAAAGATCATGAGGGCTATGTGAGACACTTCATAGATGGATGGGACTTAAGTTAAAATTTTTAAATTGAGGGGTTACCCACAACACCGAAGAAACTATGAGACAAGTTTTCTCGAGTGAGTCAGTGACAATACTTGGAGGGTGTTTCGTGAGGCTGCTCCAAGGTCGAGGGAGTTTTCTAAAATTAATCCACATTTTTGCTACCTTACGCTAAAGAAGGGCAAGACAAGATATTTTTGCGTGCACTGAGAAGATTGATTATTTAAATTTTTTTAAAAGAATTAAATTTGGGGCTCGCGTTTGTTTGGGGGCTCTGATCGAGATGGAGTGCGCGGCGCAATTGCTACCGGCTGTCATTGGGAGACATGTGGGCCCTCCACGGTGAGGATCGTGTCAGGTGTGGCCCACCAGATCCAGTGATGGATAATTTCTTGAGTTAGCCGTTTTCAAATTGATTAATGTGTTATATGTTATTATTTTCATTTAATAAAGTTAAATACGCCAATTCATATGAATTTACCTTGGATGGTGGAGTAGATATGCCGATTTTCTTTAAAGGGTTATTTGCATATATATCCTCTCCTGAGTATTTGTAAAGTGATCCTTTAAATCTTAGTTTTGTAAAACTACTCCTCAAATCATCAACTTTGTGAAAAAAATATCCCTAAAATCAACAAACCATCAACTTGGTGATAAAATTTTAACTATTTTATTGATAAATTTTATATTGTGATTTTAAATTAGCTTATCAAAGTTGATGATAATTAATTGCTTTGAGGGTATTTTTTTCAAAATTAATGATTAAAGGAGCAGTTTTATAAATGCTGAGATTTAAAAGGTATGTTTATAAATACCTATGATTTAAGGGGCATACATGCATATAACCCCCCCTTTTTAAGGTGGGCTATAATATGGGGTTTTCTTGAAAAGTTTGAGACTTGATGGCTTGAAAATTCGAACTTGAACTCCTCAGGCGTAGCACTCGCATGTCCAAGATTTACGTTATAAAACAGTTCAATTATTTTACAAGAGAAATTATAAAGTATTGTAATTCATGCGAGATTTGAGTTTCCCTTCTTTATATATAACTAGTTTTATACCCACGCGTGTTGCGGGGAATTCTTTGATAAATTTCTTTTATCAAAAAAAGATACATCTTGACATAAATATAACTATTTACTAAAGAAGGCTACAATACACCCATTTTTCTTGTGGTGTTCCTTTTATTAAAAAATTTTCTTATAGTCATGACTCATGAGAACTTGAATCGTGCTTTAACTTTCTAAAACATACTGTTGAATTATATTAAATTTATTGAACATATAATATACATAAATGCTAAAACTAATTTAATAATTGTATTCATATTATTTTTTAATTCTTTTTCTGCTTTCATATTAATTTGCATCATATCAAATGTAATTGTATAAATAATTACACGCTTTATATCACTCTATTTGTATTGAATGGAAGTAGGATTTGAAATAAAATGCATACCAAGAAAGTAAGGCCGTAAAAATGTGCACGGTTCTTTGTCAAGTAGCTAATTAGTTGGATACGTGCACAAACAATTTAATTAGGGAATCTGTGAACCTAAATATAGGGCAAAGAATAATTTTGTCTTTAAAAAAATATTTTGTGGGTTATATGCACCTCCATCACCTAAGTTCTATTTCATTAGTACATATATTTTTCTTTCCGTGATAGCGCATCCCATAATTAATATTTAAATTTTAGTAAGAATCACATGATGATAGATTAATTAGAATTAGAAAATTATTAAAAGGAACATTTATATGAGATTCTCATATGAGTTTTAAACTTAACAAAAAATAACTACATCATATGAGACAAAAGAGCATATATATTATTAGTGAAATAAAAATAAAAATAAAAAATAAAAACATTCCCTTTTCCCTATGCTCATGAAGTTCCAATAAAGTTATTCTATTTTTGTAATAAAGATTAACGGTCGTCTAAAATATTTAGGTTGAAGATGGTGATGGTGAATTTTTATAATGAATTAGTAGAGAAATCTACCACGTCGATGTGGGGGCTCATATGTTATAGAGCTGGCAGCCCATTTTACAAAACGGGCTGTCAACTCATAGCCAATAGCCTCATAATATATACTATACTATTATATTATAATATATATTGGTGTAAGAAATGCATGAGGTGAGAGTGCATAATGGTCATGAAAAGTCCGATATATTAGGAGATGGTGGAACTTCCTACTACCTATTTTGGGGATCGGAGTAAAGTCCTAATCTCATTCGTGTCTCATTCCCGAGCTAACCAAGCATGAGCATTGATTGAAATATCAGGACATTGAAATCCCATTTGTTTTCTAAGTTTTTAAAAACGCAAATTTTTATTTAGATTTGTAAAGGAGATTGATGGTTAAGCTATGTAATTCAAACTTAAGATTGTAATTTATCTAAGAAAAACTCTATCACTCAAACTACCTAATTTAATTGATAAAAAGTTATATTCTTTTCTTCTCATAACATAGCAAAAGGAGATAATAACATAGCAAAAAGAGGTATTCATTGTCTATTTCTTCATAAGCATTTAATGTATTAGTTAGATGATCTATAAGTTATATAATTTACAAAGAAATATAATTAATCATATCTCTTATTACACTTAGGTAGCTTAGCGTGCTTTAATGGCATGTATTAAACCAACATATATAAACCAAAGAAATCAAAAGCAATCTATGTGAGCACGGGCTTTATACTTGTTGATGTGCTAAGCTGATAATGGATTCATAATGTAATTATTATTACTCTTTCAAATTGGATTGACCTGGGATGACATGTAAATGTCTACGAGCCTAGCGCCAATCCTAACGGAGATTAATCCCAGTCAGCCCAAAAAATCATTTTAAAATGTTTCTAAAGTCGAACATTTTTATACGGGACAAATTTTTAAAATAGACCTTTAAGTAATTTATTTTTAAAAAATGATCCATTTGATATTTATTTGCCATTTTCGACCCAGTTTCAGCCACGTGGTTGAAACCGGGTCGAAAATGGCAAATAAAGTTCGAAAACTTTACGGGATTTAAAATTCCGTGAAGTTTAGTGCGTGATTAAGATCCCTAATCGAAAATAAAATGCATGATCCAAATACACCCAAACTTCACGGGATTTCAAATCCCGTGAAGTTTGGGCTACAACAATTTGTATAGATATCGCATCCACTTGAACTGAAATTTGCAGCCCAAACTTCAAGGGATTTCAAATCCCGTGAAGTTTTGGGCCATTTTTTTTTATTTTTTTCATTATGGCTCTTAATTAACTATTAACTTCACGGGATTTTAAATCCCGTGAATTTTTCAAACTTTATTTGCTAAATTTGACCCAGTTTCAGCCACGTGGCTAAAACTGAGTCGAATTTGGCAAATAAAAGTCAATTAGGTCGAAATTTACAAATAAAAGTCTAAAAGGTCTATTTCGAAAATGTGACGTTTTTATACGTGCAATGACCCAACAAAACAAAGGCCGGCGCATATGCTGTTGATAAACTACTGCTAAGCCCATTTGAATTTAAGGTGGCTATTAGTGAGCCCAATTGCGATTTTGGAATTGTACCAAATGACGTATGAAGCTTTGTCTTCTTCGGCCCTGGGCTTCGTCCAACTTAAATGGCGTTCATAATAAATTTACAAAATAAATTAGCTAAAATGAAATTTTGGAGAACAAATTTAAAATACTATGGATTCAAGGGGTATACAAGTAAAACAATACGAACTATAAATTTTGGCGTAAAGAAAGAAGTACACGGATCGTATACATTTAGCTATCGGATAGTGTAACCGTAAATATACATAGTTATACAAATTAAATAAGGTTAAATGGTTTTTTTTTGGGAAAATGGCCATAGCATAACGTTAAATTTTTTAGTAAATTAATTCTTACCTTTTAAATTTTCTTTTTAATCTCAGAAATAAGAATGTTGGATGACTTTTCTCCCATATCATTAAAGAAATTTTATTTTCTCATCGAAGACCTTGAAAAAAGATCCTATGAAAATATGAGACCAAAGTCGTAGCCAACTTTAGCCAACACGGTCCTTGCGGAGTCAACATTTAATAAATGGATTATATTGTTTGAACACCTAACCAAGAGCTGTATCTTAAGAAAAGTATTCTACAATTAAGATAGAGAGAAATTAATAATAATGTTAGTTCAAAGCTTGTAGAGGGTTATAGCCTTCTAGGAGAAGACTGAAAAAATAAAAATAATAACAAAAAATAAATAAAATAAAGAGCAAACGTGCTAAGGGACCGACTGTTATTAATTAACAATTGATGAAAGACTTGTGCTGATTAAGTTAAGATGACTTAGGTAATTTTGTCTTTAGTTTTCGGAGGTGTTATCTGGTGTTGATCATGATGGTGACTTTATATTACTTCTAAATATGTTGAGCTTAATTAGTGCCTTGGATGCTGTAAAGGGGGAAGAAAAAAGAGAAAAAGACTAAACGAGTCAAATGATCAGTCAATATGTAGCTGGGTATAATCCTCCTCTTTAAAAAATTTGATGAGCGTAAAGTTAGATGGTGTCATCAGCAGATTTTCGCAAATGAACAAAAGGCCCCTGACGGATAAAATTCCTTTCATGTCCTCTTTTTAATATTTTTTTGAAGTGATTTTCGCAAAGGTAACTTTTATAAAGGATTTCCAATTAATGATTAATTAATTAAATCTAGTTTAGTGACTAGAGTGTTAATTTGAAAAAGAGTAGTTTGTCTCCTTACTCGTTCATCCAATGCCTCCGAAGAAACGCCTCAAACTTGAGGGTTTGAGAGACATTCTTAAAGCTTAGGGGCTTTTGTGAAGACATCTAACCGAAGTTCATGAAAAAACTCGCTCCAAAACTCATACTCATCATTACATCAAAGAGTATTAATCCACTATAATTTTTCATATTAGAACTTTCTTAAATCCTAAGTAAAAGCCAAGGAATCATGAAGTCATCAGGAATACAAGGAGGTCAATAAAGAGGGCTCATTCAATGAATCAAAATCGAGACAACCCCAACAAAATTCCCCCAGGTTTTGCAGTACAAATTTTAGCGGTGGTCATTCCGCGTTTCGGCTGAGATAACGGAAAAAAAACAGCCGTAGAAATCTCACGGTTTCACATCCTGTTTGGCAACGAACCATCACAGCCTGGCTTTGAACAGTGGAAGACTCTTCAAAGATCAGCGAGGGGTTTTGACATGTTGTGAAACTGATCAGCTGGAGTTTTGTAGTGGGGAGTTCAAAGTCAACGGAAGCCAAAGAGAAGGTGGATTATGGTAGAAATTAGCTGCTCGTTATGTTGGATAAATGTCACTTTTGGTTTTGCATCACTGTCAAATTAAATCTGCTGACTTAGGATTCGAGACATCATTTACTTAATGCTTGTCATTATTCGTATGAGGAATCTCATTTAGCTTATGTTAGAATTATCTTGTCAGGGTGTGTAGAATCCATAGAGTTCAGATCCTATTAGAACGTGCCATATGTACAGGAAGTTGGGAAATACTCAAATTGTCCCCCTAGTTGACGCATTAATGGATGAGAACCTCTCGCATCGTGCAGGAGGTTACGATAGTATCCGGACTAGAATCCGTGCAGGTTAAGATATGGATTCATTCGGTCATGTATACATTCGTTAGACAAAATATGAGTTTAGTTAGTGAAAGTTATGAGATGAGATTTAATTTGTTCCATATGGAAAAAGGAGTAAGATGGATAATGGCTTAACTGTACTTGGGGTCATGACTCAAATATGATTGATACTCTTGAGCCAATTGAATCCAAGTTGATCGACCCTATCTATCTGTGCTCATGGATCTCTTCAACTCAACATATCTGAATTGACGTTAGATCATTAACTTATCATTATTCATGTAATTTATAAAGTTCAGGGGTTTTGTGCAAAACACCGCAAAGTTCAATGAAATTTTGTGAAATTTACCCTGAAGATAAAATTTAAGTTTGCGCTTGATGTGCTTAGGTCATGATAATGCAAGCATTAAGCAAACTCGTCAATTTCATAGTGGGAGATGTTTTGCTGTTATTGCGTCTTTATATGCTCACTTTCTTTGCGTTCTCCATGTGACCTTTTGTTAGATCTTAGGCCCAAGCCCAAAATGTGACACTTGTAACCGTACGTAAAGATTATTACACACATAGATGAAATGTTAGTTTTATTTTAAGGCTTAATATTTGAAAACCGTTCTTAGCTTTGGACAATTATTAGATAAACCCCTATAACTTTTAAACTATCAGAAAATCCCCTTAAGTTTAGGGATAATTATAAGCCTCTTTAACTTTAAGGTTTTATCAGAAAACCTCCCTAAAAGTAGAGGGTTTTCTGATAAAATCTCAAACTATTTTTTGGATAAAATTTTCAAGTTAAAAGGGTTTTTTTAACAAGCCCTGTACTCAAGAGGATGTTTTCTGATATTTTGAAAATTATGGAGAATTATTTGATAATAGCCCAAAGCCAATGGGAATTTTTGATATTTAGCCTATTTTTAATTATCTATAATTTAATGGATTGTTAAAATCTCTTACAGGGACTATCCACTAAAGAGCTATAGATTGTATATAATTCCAAATAAACATCAACGTCATATAATCCAAATTAAACGCAATATTCAACAATGTGAAGGCATTAACATAAACACCAATTGTCAAGATGGAGGTCTTCTACAAAAAACAAGCAGAAAATAGACAGCTCGCCAAATTAAGCTCCCATGTAATTTTTTTTGTCCATTTCGTTATCGACCACTAATTTCGGTAACCCTAAATTTTCAAGGGAATCCAAAGAAAGGAAAGTTCCATTGGTTGGTGTTGAAGGTGGCGTTCCCGCGTATGAAAACAAATGCATGCAAAGAATTTTTGTATGGTCAAAACTTTAATAACTACCCATTACTTAAACGAAGAAGAAAATACTTAGAATCCATTCTTATTTTGGCACTTACACCCCCTCACGAAATCAAAATTATCTCACTTTCTACTGTTGTCATATCAGATTGAAATACTTTGAATTGGGTACTTGTTTGACTATTTTTTTAATTATAATTTATCTGATTATATCTATGACATCCAGTAGCAGAAACATTTCTGTTCTTCCAATGTCTTATTCTAATTCTAGTGGTGTCATGAGTAGTAACAACTCATAATACAATTAAAAGTAACTAAAAATAAGTATAAAGTATGCGACCCAGTGTTTTTTTGTGATACCACTATACACTGTGTGGCTCAACACTATGTTATTGTAATTAATTTCAAATAAAAATAAATTTTTATTCATTCATGAATTATGATTATTCCTAATTTTAATTCAATATAATTATCTATAAATGTAAACAGATATAGTTAAATCCCATCTAGTAGTATGAGTATACTTAGCTGTTGACAATCTAAAATAAGAGAATCTAATTAACTAACTTCTTTTTTTATATAATACATTCCTGAATCGAATCTAAAATCGCGGAAGTCACATTAGAACCTCTCAACCGTCTGAATCCTAATTAATCAGCTTCGGATCATAGACTAACAAAAGAGAATATGACTCTCTTTTTTTATGCTGCCGTCCAACATCTTGAATTTAGTTTTCATGGAGATGGTTTTAAAGATTATATCATCCAAATTCGAAACTTTATTGCTGTTATTTTTATTTTCGCTAGTTTGTTTTATTATTATTATTATTATTATTATTATTATTATCATTTTCTCTTTTTTAAATCTCGTCAATTTTAGGTTCCACGTATGGCGCGTAATAGAGTACTTGTCTTCGAGTATAATACGTAAGTGAATTCGTAGGCCCCACTTTCCGTGATGCACACGGGCCTGAAACAGAGCAAGGATATTAAAATAATCAATAACAGCCGCATACAAAAGAAAACAATTATAAACTCTATAAAAGAAATACTAATTGGTTGTTGCATGCAAGCTACAAATTTTTTTTCATTTCGTTCTTTGGAGGAGGAAGTTATATGTATAGTAGATCAGATATATGACATTGATGGTGTATCAATGATATATATCAATGACAATTCTTTGATGCCTCCTTTGGTAGTCTTGTAATGGCTTTTTATGCCATCTTAATTAATAAAATTCATATGTCTATCTAGAGACTTGTATGAAGTTCCGATTGAAACAAAAAGACATATTAAACCCGAATAAGTGTATAAATCATAGAGTTCAGTGATTCAAAGAGATTATATCCTTTTCCATTAATGCTATATACACCTGGTCTACTAGATACTTTGTTATATAAGAGATCTAATTTGGCAAAATTTGTCTAAGGTTACGTAAGCATAAACTATGAATATTGAGATTAAAATATGAACAAGTAGCAATTTCAAACATGTCGGTCTAACGATATTTGAAACCAATAGCAAGTGAGTTTTTTAATTTATAAACAAAGAGCAAAAAGTGAAAGATGAGAGAATTACAAAAGTTTTCCTGAAAATTAATCTTCAATGAAGATGAAAATTTCTTAATTCTGCTAGAATTTCCCAAAAGTTTTCCTGAAAATTAATATTCAATCAATTCCAAATTAAACTAAATTTGACGCCTCAAACGTATGAACAGATGTTTGTAAATGTGTTTCGATCGTAGAGTCATCATGTGCTTAAGATAGCCAAAATCAAAAAGAAAAAACACACACGCTCATATCATTTGTATTTGGAAGGAGGGGAGACTCTTTATGTGTTACGTGCAGACTTTGTTAGAGGGTTGACTTCTGAAAAATGTCAGTGGTTTTTATCATTAGTCAATGTATTGTGGTTTCATTAGCACAAGTTGCAGCTTAACATGTATCACATATATATCATCATAGGAGTAATCAACTTGCAGACTGGTCGAATATAATGATCATTGTCGAGCAAAAAATAGGCCACCATGATTGCGGGCGCGCACACACACATATGAATTCACTTGTTGGATCTGAGATGCAAGCGTAGAGAGGGATGAATAGGATTGCCTACCTTTTTTTGGGTAAATGCAGAATATGCAGCAGAAAATAACAAATTACAGTGATAAATAAATAATAAGCAATAGTATGAATTACAGAAGCAATCAATCATAAACGCATAAGATTTTATAGTAGTTCGGATAAAAAATCATATATCTTCTCTTCCTATTTGCGAAGGGGCTTCCTCACTATGATAGAATTCTTCTGAATCACAAACCCGATTTAGTAGGCTTACAACACCGAACCCTAGTTTTAACCCAAAACTAGTCATCTAACCTAACTCTTACAATGAGTAACTTCTAACCCTAGCTAGTTCCCAACCCTCAATTCAAACTGCTTGAGTACGCCATAAAAGAAGTTTAATATAAGCAAAAGAAATATAACAGTTAAGCCCAATACAAAAATGATCTTATAGCCCTTTTAATTAGCCAACTATTCTTCAAATGATTTAAGTGAATCTCGATGAAGAACAGAGATGATGATGGACTCCAAGGGCAGCTCTTCTTGCTATGAACTGATCAAATGATGTTGTGCATGACGAGTGAGCGATTGACGAGGCTCCGAGGGGATTGAAAAGTTCTCCTTGATCAACAATCACAAGCCCTAGATCTCCTTGCTCTTTCTCTCTCCTTTTCTCTTCTAATTAGGTTAGGAAAGAATGCCTCAAAGTCTAGGAGAAGATTGGGGTTTGATGTGCAACGAACGACTAAAATTTTCAAATCAACCATCTAACCATCAACGGTGGCTCTCGGCCATCGATGGTGTTGATGGGACCATCGATGGTCGATGACCCCATCGATGATCTAAACCTCTTTGGACTTTTGCATGATCGATGGTGTAAGGCACCATCGATGGTCAATGTGAATCATCGATGCTCCACAAGCTGAAATTGCCTTTTGAGCTGATTTTTTGTATTCTTCTCGCCTCGTTCTTGTTCCGCGCCTATATATTCCTATACTAGATTATCTTAAATATAAATTAGTCTCAAATAAATATTTGTTATTACTCAAACAAGAGATATTATACGAACAACGTCCTAACAATCTCCCCCTTTTGATAATCACAAACCTGAAATTTGAAATATCATAATTAATAAATGTTGGAGATATATAGACAGCAAATAAACACACATTCACTTTTATAAGATAGAAAATGATATGTAATATTCTCCTTACATTCATGTATATATGAAAAGTATGATAAGAGGACAGGTACTATGAAGCTCCCCACACAACAATGCATCGAGTGTTACAAAAAAATACTTGAGAAACTAAAAACTAATGGATAAACAAAATTTCACTCAATTCTCCCCCTTTTGTTATTATCAAAAGTTAAAAACCACACCTAGGAAAATACAAAATATAAGATAATATCAAAGAAAAACACCATCCAAATAGTATAGGGGGAAATATGCACACACATTCACACAAAAATTTGTATAGAAAATAGCACAAATGATAATATAAAAAAAAGAACCACAAAACAAATGAACATGAGAAAAACACTGTTATATGCACACAAAGAAAGTTTAAAAAATCATTGTAAGTGCGTGTAGAGAGTGAAGTACTTATATTAGTTCACAAGACATAATCAATTATAAAAATTTGCTAAATGAACTCATATAAGGACTCAAGCTAACTCGACCTTTATAAAGAAAGATCAAAATGGCATTCTATCACCTTAGCCATATAGAACTTAAAAGGAAGAGCAATATTATTTGGCAGACAATTTACACTATCTAAATAAATTTTATATTCAGTACAGGATGGTTACCTATTGAGCAATGCACAAACAATAATCCACGAGTGTGGGGTTTGACTATCTTTTAACAAATACACTTGATTTCCATGGATTTTACAAGAGTGTGGATCTGTGATCATCTTTTAACAAATACACTCTTATTATTTGCTGACATTTTGGCACATAGGCACATAAGTGCACGAAAGGAAAGTTTGTGTACTAGTTAAGTCGAAAAAGCTGAAAACACATTATATAAATCATCAATATACCTCCTAACTAGATATAACACTAAAATTGCAACTATTCTATAACAGTATACAAGATTAATATGAGATAGACGTGTGCAAATGGCATATGAAGTATATCGTGAACCATGATATCATGCAGTCAATATTTGATCACTATGTGTATAAATATACAAAAATAGATGAAAAAATGTGAACAGTGCATGTCATACTCATACATATATACCAATGAATAATATCATCCAAAATTATCTTGCAAAAAGCAAATATACAGCAAGTCCAAAAAAAATTTATGTGAAAAAAAGAAGCAAAAAGAAGAAAGAAAATAGAAGAAAAATCAAAATAAAAAATGTAAAGGAAAGAAAAGTAAAAAAAATCAACAAAAACAAAACACATTATGTAAAAACACAAAAAAATGCAACAATCTAGATATCGAGGGATAAAACACCTAAGTTTTGTCTCAGTCTAGTGAAACAATCCTTAGACAAAGGTTTGGTGAAAATATATGCAAGCTATTGATAGGTGGGGACAAACTCAATTTATGATAGGTGGGGGCAAACTCAATTCATACATTCTCCTTAACAATATGGTCCTTTACAAAGTGATGCCTAGCATCTATATAATTTATCCGTAAATGGTATACAGGGTTATCACTCAAGTCAATAGCACTCGTTACACCTAAGAGGAACTTTCTTAAAGGTAATGTCAAAGTCCTGTAGTATCAAAGACATAAAACACACACTCATCAGCTTTAGAATCAAAATTCCCTAACTGTTCTTTCATGTTTAAGAGATAGAATTTGCAACAAAAAATATGAAAATGTGCAACATTCAGGGATTTTTTTATAACAAAGTGTAGGATCGTTGATCTAACACACTAAAACATTAGAAGGGGGTGAATAGTATTTTATAATAATTTATGCAAAATAGATAATAAATTACAACAAAGATAACAACAAGTACAGAAAATAATAATCACAAACACAGGGATTTTATACTGGTTCTACCTCCCTGGTGTACATCCAGTCCCCAAGCAAATCCCGCTTGAGAGTTTCCACTATGATTTTGAAAATACTTACAAAATCAAAAGCAAACCTGACCAACTTGCAAGCCCATGCAAATTGCAACAATGTCTAACACGAGATCAACAACTCTCACACCTGAGAGTCCCTTTTTGAAGATGAATTACAATTCCTATAAGCCTTGAAGTGTTGGTGATGTGCAGCAGTGGTTTAGGAACTTTTTTAATCTTTAATATTGCCTGATTTTTTAAATATGTAGTAGAATCAATGGCAAAGACAAAATTTTCTTTTTAGACTTTTTGAACTCTCTTTTGAATATTCAAAACTCAAGACAAATGCTTAGAAAAATTCGTATATCTTTTTCTGATGTTTTTGTCTATACATATCCCTTGAAAAGACATAATTTAAAACCCAAGAAACGGATATAAACTGACAAAAACGTTCATATATTCAAATTCTGAAACGTCAGAAAACTATGTATGTAGTCGACTAATGGTCATAGTAGTCAACTACTCTGAGTTGAAAGCAGACTCTGTTATTTCAGGACTTTTCTTAGTAGACAACTATAATAAACCATTAGTCGACTACTCTATAATCAACAGAATGTCATAAATGAAATTTTAAACTGAGTAGTCGACTATACTGTAAAGGTAGTCAACTATACTATAATATGACAGAAACTGATTTTTCAGTAAAAGAGCTTAATAGTCGACTATACTGTACTAGTAATCGACTAATCTGTAATTTTACAGAATCATGTAAAATATTCTAAGTTTCAATTAGTCGACTATACTGTTCATTTGTCGACTACTCTGTAAAATGACAGAAACTTGAATTTAACACCGAAACTAGATTAGTCGACTACTATTCTAATTAGTTGACTATTAAAGGTTAAAAATAACATTAATGCAATATGTTAAAGCTTATAAAATTACTAATGCAATATGTTAAAGCTTATAAAATTACTAATAACTCTAATGGTTAACACAGAAGATTTCTATAGTTAACCAACAGACTAAACATGTGTTAGTGTGTTCTAAGTGTGTGTGTGTGTGATCAAGGCTTGTACAAATATTCTAAGTAAAGAAGATACAAAAGAGATTTACATATTACTTCTTATCTTCAATACTTCATAATGCCTTGAGCTCATCTTGCACTTGTCCAAATTTGTTAGAATTGATATCTGCATTAACAAGGTATAATGCACACATATATATATATATATATATATATAACTTGTTATCATCAAAACACTATCTTTAGAATATGAAAATCAACACTTTTTATGCTCCCGAGTCATCTTTAATTTGGCTTGAA
This sequence comes from Asparagus racemosus, assembly GCA_037177215.1. Taxonomy (NCBI): domain Eukaryota; kingdom Viridiplantae; phylum Streptophyta; class Magnoliopsida; order Asparagales; family Asparagaceae; genus Asparagus; species Asparagus racemosus. Next base: position 16,554,412 of record JBAKGM010000412.1, on the reverse strand, counting down.
CCTCAGTTATGATGGCCTTGGCCTCCTTAATGATGGTCTCTCATTCGAGAATGGCGTTGTCAAGTTTCGTCCGCTTACCACCAACACTTTCAAGATGAGCAGCAAATTCTTGAAGAGATAGCCGGCATAACTTCCATTTGACCGATACTTGGTACGAGATATGGTACAAGCGAAGCTAACATGCTTGAAATATCTGTCATGGTAGCCGTGGGTGTTGCTTCAACCAATGGAGTGGAAGACCGTACAACCAATGCCATTGTCAATGACATGTCTATTGACGTAGCCTCAATGGTAGTAGCTGCAATCTTTGGTTCGGCGAACTCATCTATCATCTTGACAAGCTCATCTTCAAATTGACGCTCAGAACTCGGTGGAATTATTCTCCCAACTCCTTCTGGAATTGGAGAAATTGATACGTCGTCATCTTCTTCAGATGAGTCGTGAACAATCAACTTGCGCCGCTTCTTTGACGGTTCTTATGAACGTTAGGCTCGTAATGGCCTCTTGAGGTGCTCCTCGGTGCTCCTCGGTGCTCGTAATAGCCTCTTGAGGTGAACAATCAACTTGCACCGCTTCTTTGACGCCTCTTTCCCTGAACTCCTCTCCCTCTACTAGGTGCTCCTCGGTGAACCATGGATTCTGTCAATTGCCGAATGCTAATACCAATGGGCCTTTGAGGTGATGGTTGTCTATTTGGCATCCTCAAATCATCATCGTCACTCTTTGCCTAGCCTCTGCTAGATATTCTTAGAGTCTAGGAGCTCAACTTTTCAAACCTTTCTTGGACGCTTTCTTATACTTCTGAATGATCTACTTCACACCTATTTTGTTCACCAAAAAGTTTGAACTGGGATCATTAACCGCGCTATACCATTGGTAAAATCCTAACGTGGCATAACAGTTAGGAATCCTTTAAGGTAAAAAAACATTCGCGCCAGTAACTCTAGCAGTGAAATGGTACCAAGCGCAAACTCCATCAACAAGGCTCCTCGAGCATGACAATCCTGTTTGGGGTGCTAACAAAAATTTGGGCGTACCCAAACTGTCATGCGAAACGACAATGCAGATACAGTTCAATGCAGCACTCATTCCCGTTCAGCCGAGTAGCGAGGTGACCTGGCCTAATGTTGGCTAACCAGTTGAAACAACCACTGGTTAAACAAGTGAATTCGTCTACACCAGGGGTATCTTCAAATTCTTCTCTAGGATTGATGTCGTTAATGTCCAGAAAATAGCAGTGAAGGTGATAGTGTTCTAGTTTACATACGTGCCGACTAATTCCCACGATTTACCTAACGGTCCACCTGGAGCACTCGTACCTTTGAAGCAAAAAAACTCCTTCCGCACACTCAGTTGTAGCAGACATGAGCAATGAATAGTGAAGAGTATACCACACCATCAGATAGGTGTATGGTATTCTACCCTTGCATTCGGTACCTTTTCCCTTGGGCAATCTTCTGCTTGATTCATATACTTAGTAGCAAACTCTCTCAGCCTGTGATGTATACAACTGATCATGGTGGGAAGCAAAGCTAGGTTGTACCCATGAGCAATGAGCTTAGTTAGGAAAAGCACCTTGACGGAGATACAATCTTTTGGTTGAGAGGGTACAACACAACCTTATACAATCTTTTGGTTGAGAGGGTACAACACAACCTTTCGACCAAATAGAAAGATATCCCCCAAGTAAGACTAGAGTGGAGATGGGTTCTTTAGCCTGATGGTGGAAGCTCTTGAAAGTTTCCCCCGCACGAAACCCACTGTTCGCGGGGAAAATAGTTGCGGATGACATTCTCAATTGATCTGTAAAACAAACTGTTACAAATTTATTTTTTGATAACAAGTTACAGAATTACAACTCGCCTTTTTATAAGGACTTTTACAACGAGA
>JBAKGM010000412.1:16531039-16549961 GCA_037177215.1 Asparagus racemosus | reverse complement strand
TCTAGGTTAACTTTTATTTCAAGTTGAGGAATATTTCTTATCTCAAGTTAATTTGGATTAATATCGACTCTTAGAATGTGATAAAGAATATTTGTTGTTGGTTTTAATTTGAGAGAAGATTATTTTTGGATGGTCTTTTGATATTTGTAGATTTTGGAGGATATTTTCACAGGTTTAGTCCGGAACCAATGTTCCTTTCAGGTTTGGAAATTGGGGTCGTGACAGAAACCATGATCCTAAAACGAGCTCTGTGAAAAAAAACAGAACAAAGAAACAAACTCCATTAAAAAGAAGTATTTAAGTATTTTGTATGAAAAAATATTAAAAATCATAATTAGCTTTCTAATTTTCTACTATATACTTTGGAAAACTTTAAACACACCCGAAAAAAATTTACAATGTACCACTAACCGAACTTACGTATCGAAGCAAGCTACCCTCTAGCGAATCCAAATTTTCTAAGTGGTGAATTACATACCCGAATTCGAACCGCGTACTGTGTAACTATGATCCTTGCAATTTTGGGCAGCATTTATAATTGACTTTTCCTTATATGAGTGAGAGGTTCACTAGAATCTATAAAATCTTTGGTACTTGAGATAGAAAATTCATGATTTTGTGCTCTCTTCTAACTACACAGCAACCTTCACTTTAGCCGACAGCAAAATCAAAAGTACGCTCAATCAGTACAAAGAAATATGGATCAGAACATGCAAAACAAACTTGTATACAAATTAATTAATATATCTAATAAGGGATTTTTAGATATTAGTCCCTTAAATCATAGGTATTTTGATATTAGTCCCTAAAATTTACATATTTTGATATTAGACCTCCAAATTACCTTAATGTGATGATATTAGTCCTTTTGTTAGGTTTACAGTTCAAAACCCTAAACCATGGTTGGGTTACACTGACCATGGTTGAGGAATTACCTTATTAAACCCTCCCCCTCTTCCTCTTTCTTTCTTACCTCCTCCTCCTCCATCACCTCCGTCTCCTCCATCACCGTCCCCTCCTCCGCCGGTAGTCTCACATCCTCCATCATCACGACCTCCACCACTACTATCACCACCACCACCTTCTCCATCACCACCTGTACAAATCTATTGTGTCCAGTCATCACCACACCACCATCTTACTTACAACCGCCACCTATCCATTTCCCACCACCTCCTCCCCATTACTCATCTCCACCGCCTCCACCTCTCATCACTCATCATCATCTCCTCCAAATTCTCCAGCACCAACACCAAATTCTCCACCGCCACCTCATAGAATTGTGAAGACATTGAAGGCGCAATGGAGGAGAGGGCAGAGAGGGAGCAGTGGTTGAGGGCAGAGAGTAGGGAGAGGTCGGAGAGGAGGGAGGAGAGGGGTAAAATTGTCCATCCAAGAAAAAGGTTACAGGAAAACAGAATATTCCCAACCCCTTTTAAGACCAACTAACTAGAGAGACTAATATCAACACATTAAGATAATTTGGGGGACTAATATCAAAATATGAAGATTTGAGAGACTAATATCAAAATACGTACTATTTAAGGGACTAATATCTAAAAAAACCCATCTAATAAATGAGGGTAACATACCAATGGATTGGAACTTTCTTAATCAAAGAAGCAAGCATTCTAAGAAAAGCATTTAGGTGGAAAGGTGATATTTTCTTGGAAAGGTGATATTTTCTTTGTCATGTGCAATGCTACTGAAACTAACAACAGCATACATGTTTACAACAATTTGAAGGGCAATCGGACAAACCACTTCTTGATGGCATAGTTGAAGAATAATTCATAGGATTTTAACTAGACAAACAGAATAGAAAATATTGTAAGTGGGGACTCCAATTATCCTTGTCACTTGTATTACCTGACATGGTGTAAAACCATCAACGATCTGAGTGGAGGAGGCAGATAAGTTGCAAGAGAGTTGTTTTATAGACCTTCCAATGGTGTTCTTGAACAGAAACATAGCTTGTAGAGGTTCCTCCATGTCATTCCTTAGTTCATGCAACCATCTTTTTACAAGGCCACACAACAGCCAGCTATCTGCAATTTGACCACGCAAAAAAGATTATTTTGGTACAGGGGATTCATAAACCATGTTTAGGATAAATACTACATAAAGCATACACTTTGACGCAGGTACTCTTCTCCCATATTGTTTTATAAAATCTGTATGCAGTTAGAAGTGGAAGATGACGTATCAGATATCCTATAGAAGATATTCTGAGATGTGCGAATCCACTTAAGTATGAAATGATTACGAGGAAGTTTATCCCACTTCCCAATCATGGCAAAACAATGTTCTAAACTTCACAAGATTTGCATGAAGACCCCAAAGTTGAAGAATAGGATCTTAAGGAAATATATCTGCCAGTCAAGCTTAATATCGTAATCAATTATGTAATTTCAACATATATTGAATTGAATGAAAGCCATTTGAGGTTGTTGAAGATTTTTTGCAACTTCCTTACCAGGAAGATACCTGTGAAGAACACAGTTTTCAAGCTCATGGATGCTACTGACAAATTCAGTAAGCTTCTCAGATGTCGCACAATATAGATTCATATCTTTCTGCTCCAGTATAGTAAACTCTACTGTAACACAGTGCTCTGCTGCATCCTGTCAAAATAGTAGCAGTCAACGAGCCAAAATTACCAATCTCAGAACTGAGATAGTAGAGTTTATATGTAGGACAGTGAATCAAGCAGGGCATCCTTTACACCATTAGAGACTTCTGGAAAGCACCAATATTTGTAAATCCAGTGGTTGAGACAGCAATCACTTTCTTTGTGATATCATCACCACCCCATGCATACAACGCGTTTTCACTGAAGAGGCACGTCAATGATACCTCTGCTCGCCAAAAAGAATTTTTTTTTAAAATGCATCAGCGAATCGACTCAATAAGAATCAGATTAAAAAACTCGCATAGTTGTGAACATTTTTGGAGACAACAACCAAATCAGCATAACCTACATGTGTTTTGCCATTACCTTGACTATTTTCAGTAGGTATTGAGTTGGTTGGCAGAATGTAATTCATAGGCAAGTTGTTGACAGCATGATGAAAATCACGAAGACTGAAACATTTCCCAGGCCTATAGATTATTTTCAGCTGTTGAAAACATTCTATAATCAGTACCAACAAAAAATAGTCAAATGAGATAAAATAAAGTATTAAAAAAAACCAAAAAGAATCCAAATGTATCCCCAAATAATCCAGATTATTGTCGTTTGTTTTCTAGATTAGTCTTGGTGGTGGAGAAATCAAGCTCTAAAAGCCAGGGATATAACTTCTGCGAAGATTGAACCATTACGCATTCCCCAAGTAAAACAAAGGCTACGGGTGAAATAATGGATCTGAACCCTTGAAAATTGTCTGAAAGTGGTCTCCACTGTAAATGCTCGGCCTTTATTATCCACGGGAATAGGATCTAAGTGTGACTTCTCATGATCTTTTTCACACTCTCCGCTACAAATAACTTTATTAGCCGAATGTTCTGAGGAGAGTCCACCCAAGGAGACTTGATCAGTCTCCCTTATATAACTCAATGTTTATGCTCATGGTGAGGTTTGTCTTCTTGTGATGCCTCTGAGGATCATGGTTTCATAATCACAATGCAATTATATATCTCAAAACCCTTGACTAACTATCATATAGTTTTCTGTTGACTCAGTGGTTTGTATACTCATCTCAGTCATCTGTAATTCCCCATTAGAATTTAGTACCTAACTCATGCTATGGCTGGAGGAATCAATTCATGCTGCGGCTGGAGGAATCAATTCATGCTGCTTGCATTCTAGAACTGTACATGCTCCCAAATTTGCTTACAAGCATAAAAAAAGATTATACATGTCAGCAATCTACAACTCTATATAGCTATATGTATGTCGGATCATCATATAATCTCTAGAAACAGGTGCAAGTGACGTGGCACTACTACCGGGACCAATGAGATTAACTTTGACATGACTGCCATTCAATTTGTAGTTAATAATTGGAGAAAGTATTTTAAATCCATCTCTTAGTATTAGTGTCCCTAGTCATTACAACCAAAACCAACCTGCAAATTACCACACAATGAAACTAACACACTGCACAAGCACCTTCATCTTGATAACAAACCCATATCAACTATTGATAATTCTACAAATATATAGATGCCTGAGAGATCTTGGTCAGAGGTAAACAATGTCAACTATAGTGCTCAATTTTGTAACATGCCATGAGAAAGAAATAGCACTTCATTGTTTGCTATATAATAAAACTTCAATTAATCACCACAATTTGCGAAATTCACAAATAGGCAAGAGTGCTATCAGTCCTTGTAATTATGCAAATGATTATCAGTCACTGAATTGCCTTTTGAGTTGATAAACATTGTAATTATTCATCAATGCCATCAAAGCATTAAACAAAAGTAAAAGAGCCTCCTACTTACTTCTACACCCCTCCTAAGGACGGAACTATGTAGGGCTAGTGGGGATCATGCTCCCCCCCCCCCCCTCCCCCTCGCCCCAAAAGAAAAAAAAAAGAATTTGAATTCATTCTACTTAGTACTGCTTGGCAAAAACTATCTGTAAAATTGGCCCCATATATTTTTCAAATCTATTTGTATGTGTGTGGAAACAGGGAAAGGATTAGAGTTTTCTACTGCTGAATTTGAATATATAGTTTGAACAGAAAAAGGACTTTTGGTTCTAAAGACTAGGATATCATATTAATCTCAACTAGCCCAATTATCTCACAACTACACACACACACACACACACACACACGCACACAAAACAACCTCTGTAACCATAACTAATAATTAGTCTGTGACAAAAAAAATTTCTAAATCTTTGCCTGAGTTGCAAGTTGCAATTGCATCCTCTCTAATAGACTAAAGATTGCTTGGTAAATAAATTACCTTTAAAATAAGAAGGTGTGTCTTACTCAACTTTTACTATATGTACTTTCAATAACCCCAACCCTCACCACAGAAAGAAAGAGGAAATCTCCATGTTCTCAGTTTTCACAATATATATTAGACTGTAGGACTTGTAATGGTTCACCTAATATTAGTTATCATGAGCAGAAAATAGAAGTCTGAAACCCTCCAAACTATATTATTTTGAACCAAACATAAAGGTCAATGACACATCGACACCTTAGTTTTTTTTCCACTGTGATTTTTTTTTCCACTGTGATTTCTGTACAACTTAAATATATACTATGATTGTTGGGGAAATCAACGATACAGAAGCAACCAAACAAACTGAATTAGATCCACTCCGACACAAGGCAACCATGCAAAGAGAGAACTCGAAGAAAAATTCGCACACAAGCGGAATCAATATTGACAATCTCGTAGAAAAGAAAAAAAAATGCAAGGACAATGAGTTAATGTCGTTCGGCTATAGCCTATGTCCATGGGAAGAGAGAGGAATCGACTTTATTACAAGAGATAACAAGAACTTTGTCTTCCTCGCATTCTGAGAACAAACCCTAAGGATCCTCCACTAGATCTCACAAAAACCACTATCTAAGCTATAGAATTACACATATGTTTCTTCTCTACACATATTCAACCTCCCTTACAGTTATGAAATTTTTCTTTATAGCTTTTGATTTACAGTGAATCTCTCAATGCGTATTAATAGAGCTTTTCTCCTCTCTTGAGTTCATGTAGGGTCCTTCTTTGAATTGGATTATCAAATCTCAACCCGCCTTCAATTAGAATTCCAATTGAAATCGTTTCTTTCCTGTCAAAGTCAACTCTCAATCCAATCAAAACAGGATTAACTAAATACAAGGACAAATCCTAGCATTGATTTGAAAAAACAATCTTCCATATATTGATAATTGACATTATCATGTACCAAAACTCCCAACTTTGTGATATCTATGGCACTTAAAATGTAGCTGCTTTCAGTGTTCTAAATGTTTGATGTCGGGAATATCGGAGGGAAAAATTCCATATTGGATGGCGGATATCGGGAATATATCTTATACAACACTTTTACAAAAGGATTTGATCTTAATTGAACAAAATTTTTTCTTTCTGGTTATTTACATAAGCATATACTTGTTTGGGTTCAGACCTTGACTCAACCATAAATCCATACAAACTTTTTAGCCCCTTTTAAAATCAGTATTACAACATTTTAGCCCCTTTTTTAGGTTAAATGTCAAATGATTTATCGGGAAGGTCATGAATTCAAGATTTATTGCCCAAAAACTGTAAAAAGCGGTAAAGGATACTGAGAAGTGAGACCATTTTGTTTTGCGGAAAGCCTTCGAAAAGGATATGCTAATCGATATATTGGCTAATGGCTACTTGAATACAAGCAATGAACATGTGAAAATAACTTGAGAAACAACATGCTTCGAGAAGGAGGTAGGAAACTATCTAATATCCTAGATGCCCTACTAGGTATAGGCCCTTGGACAGAATCATCACATTTAGGCCACGGGAACAAGCAAAATAACTCCGAGCCCACTTGATAGAACAATTAAAGAGAGGAAAATTTAACAGACTGAAGTAACGAAAATGGAAAATAATAAAACATTTATAATTTAGTGCAACTTGTGTTATAGAAAGTTCAATTTACGTTATTTCTTTACCTTTATCTCAAGCTAACTAAATTATCATTCTTTTCCATGTTTCTCATATTCTAGCAATTCCGTTGTTTCAAAAAACTTAAGAAAATATTTTTGGCCAAAGGTTAAAATGGATCAAAACACAATATCAGATGCTAAATTTCACTGTTTTAATGTTCAATTTTCACAAAGAAGAAACAGAGTAGACCTCAAAGGAGTCAAACCAGCAACTGAGTCAAGATATCTCCACAATTCCTCTACTAAGTAAAGTGTACGAACAAGAAGAAGCTAGAATTACTCTTAAAACCCTAGATCCAAACATATTAAGAAAGCAAATAAAAAATTGCGGACCTCAGGAGATGAAGAGGATGGACGATTCTCGATGTAGCATAACCCGATCAGATCTCGAAGCATCGGGATCTCATCCTCGCATCGATCCTTTCCACGAGTCACCGCGTAGAGATTCGCCAGCTGCAGCAGGCTCTGGGGCCAAAACACAGAGATAAATCACAAAATAGGACGAAATTGAGAAAGAAGACGATCGATCCAGTTGGAGATCGCCTACCTGCTTCAGATCGCTGAGTAATGGAGGGGGAATTGTACGGAGATCGAGCAAGAAGCAGAGGAGCGTCATTGATTCTTCTTTGTCTTGATATTTTCTGTGAGTTTTTTTTCCCCTTTTTCCCTGTGATTTTTTATGATTTCTGCCTGATTTGAGCGAGGAATGAGAATTTGAAAGAGGGGAGAGGGCTTTTAATGGGCATTAGGAATTTGGGCGGGCGAATGCTTAGGGTAAGCATGGTAATTTGCACATTAAACCTGTATAAATTTGTATTCCGAAGAGTAGTTTTAAGTTAAGCTCATAGTATGCCTGTTTTCAATTAAAACTTGTTTAGAACTAACATTTGCTCTTTTTTCCCCTTTTCATGTTTGAGTTAGATTCAATTTGATTGCTTTCTTTTCTTTCTCTCGACATTTTTTCGAATTATGTATAATCTATTTATTTTAGACCAACATCGTCAAGATGGGCTCTGGTATGATTATTAGTTATAAGCAGGTCAGGGTAAAATCATGTTTATGTCCAAGTAGTAAAGCTGCCATACGAAGATTATAAACTTGGATCAAAATTGATCTCGATAAACTTGTTTGGCAACTCTAGTTAAATTGGACAGTGGAACAAAATCAAATTAAGTCGTGACCCTGATGTGATAAATAACTAGAGTAGAACTTAAACTTATTTTGTTAGGCCAAATTAATTTGACATTAAACGTTGGTCTGCTCTCTCTGCTCTAGAATTAAACCAGTTTAGAACTAAACTGGATGCCTTCATTTTAAACTGACAGTTGTATTAATCCTAATTTTCCTTTTGTTTCCTTTTCTTCCCAATAAATGGGTAAAATATTGGTTGATTTATTTGTATGTGTCAAAGAATCCTGCCACTATACTAAAGCCCTAAATTTATGATGAAGCTTGAGGGTTGTAATTTCATATTCTAACATGTCTTCACAGCTTGAACGCCCTTTTTATTGGTTGAGATTTGGAGTCACACAGCGGATGAGGAATTGAACATGTGTTGCTTTGATACCATCTTAAAGTTCCTGACATTGAACCATAATTCTGAAATTGTAGTGAGGGTTGAGGAATGTAGTGTTGTAGTTTAGAAATTTGCGACCAACAAGATTTAAATTTGGAGTGCTCTGATACAATACCATAGGACTAAACTATTATATGAAAACTCTGATATTGTGATGAGGATCGAGGGTTATTATTTTAGATTTTAGAACTACGTAATCCTAGATTGAGAAGAAAGAATGGCATGGACTAATTGATATACCCATCAAGATGTTGAACAATATTTTATTGCAAGTAGACAGATGGTCTTATCCAAGAAATGAACTTCAAGTGACTGAGTGGGTTCAAGACTGTAGGCGTTGAAAATCGCTTATCAGTCCCCGAACCAGACTTGTGAAGGTGGGTTCGCAACCGACAAACCATCGACCGACGCTACCGAGAAACAGCTGACGACGCAATAACGCCACAAAACGCATGAAGCGGGTCGACGATTATCTAAAATAAGTCGACGAGGCATACACATCAACGGAACAACATGCCGCAGAATAAATTCGACGGTAACGTTCCAAGTCAGCGGGAAATCAGCTGGGCGAGTCAATCAGACTCGAGTGTCGACGCAGCACGCAAGTGACGACGAATCAACGGATTAACCGATCCAATTCTAGACTCGACGAAATAATCAGAAATACCGGAATACAAGTCTGAGCAGACGAAATGTCGAGGAAAAAGACGGAACAGCGGAAAAAATAGCAAAATAGTGAAAACTTCGGCCATAGGCCGAAGTGCTCGGCACACATGGCCGAGCACATGCACCCCCCCCCCCTTTGACACTATAAATACAGGGGGGTGCTTAGAGTTCAGGGTTAGAATTTTTTGAGAAGAGTCGGATCTTTACGCGGGAGCTCTGCAAAATTCAAAAATTACCGTCGGCGCTCAGAGTTCTGCTACAGTTCAGATCTACGCCGTCAAAGTTCACCCCGCCAGATCTAAGGTCAGGTTTGCAATCTAAACTCGCCCTCCAGTCTAAGCTGCGTCTTAGACTCAGGGTACCCTCCAGTCTAGGCTGCGTCCTAGACTCAGGGATAGCTCGTGATTTCTCCTAGTAGATCTCACCAGCTCCGGTTATCTTCCCCTTTGTGGGTTGATTCCCGTTAGGCATTTGTTTCCTTCGTGAAACAAATCCCTCAGATCTGCAAGCCTAGCACCTAGATCGTCAACTGAAGATCAGGATTGCTCGGTGGTCCACGGACGTAAAAGAAGTCACCGGCACAGGCAAAGAGTCCCACACAAGCGAGGGTCCGATAAACGGGCCCCGCGTTTGTTCAAAAAGGAAAAATTAAAGTTGTAATTTTTAATTTTGATATTTTCATTGTAAAAAAGCCTTATAAAAAGGCGAATTGTTATTTGAATCCGTTGTAAAAGATAAATTTGTAACGAGTTCGAATTGTAGATTAATGAAAATGTCAGCAACAACGATTTTCTCCGTGAATAATATGCATGGGATCTCCCAACAAGTCCGCACCTCTTGTGTCAAGTCAGACCTCTATTTTGACGGTTAGTAAATAGGTATTGTTGATGTTGTCTATAAGGCTTAAGTGTGATGCACTTGCCGCTTATCAGCTATTCCCTTTATCAGTAGATCCTCGATCAACTAACTCATAGCTAGGGATACATTTAGCACAACCTCCTCTTTAGTTCTTAATAAAGTGGTACGTGATCTGAATTTTATTCGATTTCCTAAACAAATTTAGGTCTATCGAATAATCAACAATCAACATGCTATCACAATAGAAAATATATCAACCTCTATCTATCACACCACTATCAGATTGTCCAAGAATCTATACAACTAGACTGCATCCAATACTATTATATATACCACTACATATTCCGCTCTAAGTGGAAAAGGGCTATACACTACTGTTTCTTGCTACTTTAAGAAATAATCTTATCATGTAGTAAGAGAACATAACCAAACATTGACGCTCGCCCATTCAGATTATCGACCTAGTTGACATCTGAATATCTCTATAGGTGAGAGTCGGTTCTATCATAGCATAATAAATAAAGTGGAGTCTCAATAAAATATCTAAGGATCCTCTTGACTCATCCCAATGAGTCATAACAAGATTGTATCGATAACTACTCATTAGTCCTACTATAAAGGATGTGCCGGTTATTGTAGCATACAAGACTATCGACTACACTTCTTGAAGAGATTCTTTGAATTAGCATTTTCTCTCCTTTCATGTTGGGACATTGCTTTATACTTAGAGCATAACTCTTAGCAACTGTAGTCCCAGTGGTCTCCATGCTGCACCCAGTCAGCAATATGCTATCGATATATGATGATTGATCTCAAACTTCTATTAGGTTAGTATAGGTGGACATAAACATCTTGATAGATTATCTAGAAATCATGGCCTAGCATGGCCCAATAGGATCGAAAACACTACACATGGGAAAATTATTTCAAGCTATAGGTAGAATCTTTAACTTGTACACCTTGTGCGTAAATCCCTCGACTATGGAACATATAGGATGATCCACATGGATCACCTTTTCCAGTTCTCCATAGATAAAGTTGTTGCGATGTCGATTTGGACTAGTTCAATATTCATTTGTGCTACAAGAGTCAATATCATACAAATAGAGTCGATTCTTACCAGTAGAGAAAGTGTTTCTTTCGGTAGTCCACCCTATACTTGGGTGTACTCTTTTACCATCAAGTGTGTGTTGCATCGCTTGAACGTCTCGTCCTACTTAACCTTGAAGACCGTTTGTTCTCAGTGGTCTTCCATTTTGTTGAAAGATTCACCAAGTCCCAGATTTAATTCTTCCTCATGAACTCAAGCTCTTGATCCATAGCTACCTTCCACTTTTTTGTTGCAACTCCAAAAATAGTATGACTTGAGCTTCACAACATGCGGTGTTGCCATGAACACTTCCCTATCGATATCAAAATATCATCTAGTTACTAGTCCATGAAACAATTCTGAGGCTATTGAGATTCTCTCAATGGCTCCAAGTCATCTAAATGTATCTCGCTTCCATTGTCCTCGGCTAGTAGAAACCACTTTCCTTTCATTGTTGGATCCATGACAGTCTCCTCGATCTCGTATGAACCTAAATCTTAACCTATTTCTCCTTTGTGTGAGAAATTCTCCTTGAGGAACTCCACATTCCACAGCTCTCTCGGTTACAATCTCATCATATTGCTCACATGTAAATACAACCCACAGAGTGTCTAAAGTAGTGTATGGACATACACTTCAACATTATAGGATCCAAACTTCTCATCCAATGAAAAGTAATACGTGTTAGCAGCACACCCACATGGATGTAGTGATCTAGCACTGACCCTCAGCAATCCATGACTTATAGAATGCCAATTGTACCGATTCAGAGGTACATGGTTCAAAATTTATGTCACCAACAATAACACATCTCCCCAAAACTAAATGAGTAGATTAACATTAACTAACATACTCCGAACTACATCTAATGGAGTTAAATTCTTCATTGCTGTAACACCATTTTATAGCTGAATATAGGATATCACCAATCGTATGACTTTTCCTTTCTCTTGACATAGATCTCTGAACTTCCAAGATTGATACTCTCTCATAATTAGTGTGCAAAGACTTAAATATCTTTTGCTTAATTGATTATCCACCTTGCTGAATCAGCACTTCAAACAAATTTAACGACTCAACTAGGCATGAAATTGGATACACATAATCATAAATAGAGTTTCTCTTTAACCATGAGGAATTGCGATGCTCCACTTTGTACCTTCACAACTATCAGCATGCTTCTTTCGGAGTGACCTAATTGCAACGGAGGTGCTCCTAGTCTTAATAGCTTCATAGTGATTTTATCCTTGAGGCTATACTTGTAGATGGACATATATCTTAGTACATGTACCAAGGAAGGCTACTCCATGGCGAGCGTTCACATGTCTTTCAATGTGTCTCGGTGTATTATGCCATGAATCAGATTCAATCTTATTTCATGACACAAGACAAAATATAAGATAAATTTAGTTACCCAATAATGAGTTACATTCTAAAATCAACTAAGCTACTAGCTCGGCATCATATACAAAGTAGAGAATCCTAGAAGTAAACCTTAGTAAGTTACCTACAAACAGGAAACCAACAAGAATTCCACAAGCCAAACTACCAGGAGACTACTCCTTACGCTTAGTGGGAGCATATAGAACATCCTACAAGATCTATTTGTTCCCTAAACTAATAGAAAGGTACATGCATCGGTGTCTAGCAGCTCTGCATAGTCCCATCTAGATCATTTTGCTTCCATCTGAAATCTTCTGAAACTTTATAAACCTGTCTCTGCCATGTAAATGTCATCCATGAGTTTCGATTTTTCTTAGTTGCACACCCTCATGCGCAAAAATAATTAGTTTATTTGCACTCATATCAATTGATCTTGCTCATATTAATTGGCATTTTCATCTTTTAATAGGCTTCTCTTATTTCAGGACTCATTTCAAAAATCTCTATTGTGCCACTGGTATTCAGCTTCCAAAGTTGAAGTAGACATTTTAGCATTGAACATGCTCTGGTGTTTAGACTCTAACTTCACTTTTATTTGTACATCCCCAGATGTTATCACATTTGTGACGTGCAATAAAAGTAACAAATGTCTCTCCAGGAATTATGTAAAGCACAGACAATTGCCCGGATCTGCCACTCCTAGCTTAATGTAGTTCCAACTATCTCATGATCCCTAATCATAGATGTTATCATTTAATGTGAATTTGATGTTTTGCCTAGCAATCCTCTCATTTGAATCCAATTAATAATAAGAACTCGGATCCTCATTGAAGAGACATATCTGAATCTCACATTAAGACCATCCTGAAAGCTCTTTGCATTCAGATTATCATCGTGCCCCCTCGATAAGATCGCTTCTCTTTGCAGTTCACATGGAGAACCACTTGAACGATCTTTTCGCTTCCAGATCTTATACTGATTGGCCACAAATATTTGAGTCCGAGTTAAATCCTGTTCCAACTCGGATATTACCTCCTCAATACTCACCAAAATCTCCTGCTCTCAGGAGAAAGTGGATCTTCCGACAGAGGTATCTCAATTACTCAGTTCTGGACTGATGTCGAAATAACTATTTTGGTGCCTCATTTCTAAAAGAATGATTATGACACTTTAATTACAGATACATTAAGATTATTGGCATCTACGTGGGGTAGTTGTCTCCCCTGAAGAACATTCCGTCTCATCAAACCTTTTATACTGATAATAAAATTACATCCCAAACAAAGAGAAGAAGGCCTAAGGTTCAAAAGTATAATTTGAAAATCATTATAAAACTTTTGAAAATAAGTTATTAGACTTCTTAGAGATAGACTTGATTGGATAGTTAAGTCATAGTTCCATTAGTACTCAAAATCTCCTACTTGAAATTATTTATTTACATACTCCAGTATGCATCTGAACATGTTGCATAATAAACATAAACACATATATTCACTTTAATATTTAACAATCTATTTTATCTTGTCAATTTTATTTGGTTTTTATTTCTCATTAAATTGATACACACTTTAGGTGCTCCCACTAGAATAGCTACCCATTAAAATCTCCAAGATTTCATTAGGATTTTGTAATTAAAATTTCTGGTATATAAAAATAAATTTTCTAAACTTTTAAAGTTCAAAAATTATTTTTTTGAATCTCAAAAATACCTTTATTATGAAATCTAGTAAGTCCCACATCAGAAATTTTCTAAACTTCTGAGGAAAAATAATAAAATTAATTTCTAAAATTTTTCTAAAACATTTTAGACATTTTTATTATTTTAAAACAATTTTCTAATTTAAAAACTTTTTCTTGAATTTTTGGAAAATTAAAATCATAAAAAATATTGTTAAATTTAAGAAATATGCTACTACGGTTTCATAAACCCAAGGAGTTCGATCTGAGACAGCGGCGACAACAACACCCAGCGGCCGTCGCGCCCCATCGGGCCTGGCCCGAGGGACCTCCAGCTGCTGTGGTCAACACCATCGCCATCGAGGACTTGGTCTAAATGCCCCATTTTTTAAGTTGACAAAACTGTCAGCGCATAGTGTGGCGATGGTTGGAGGTTGTCCCCCGGCGACCATCATCGAGAACTCATCTATTGGATCCCACCACCGATCAGTGCCCACTGCGCTGGCGGCGGGATGTAGGGTTGTTTTTTTAAACCACCGTCGCCGGTTCCCATGCCGTCGGTGGTTGGACCATAACCTCCAACGCCTAACACCGGAGCCTCCTTAGTCAGGTCCCACCGCTGATCAGCACCCAGGCGCCGGCTCCTAGGGTTTTAAAATTTTTTTAAATTTTCAAAATTTTGAAAAATACTTTAATTTCTAAAAACTAAAAAAATAAAATTTGATTTTAAAAAAATAATAATAAATCCCTAATTTTATTTAAATACCCACTAATTCATAAAGATTGAATTTTTTATTGTAGGTTTGACATCATAGATGTTAAAAATAGAATTTTTACACTGAATGTTGATGTATGTAATCACAGTCACTAATCTCAATGCGAGTTTAGCTTTTAAGAGAGTGAAGTCCGCCTTCTCTCCTAATGCTCGGTGACATTGCTCCGGTCGAGGGGTTCACCTATGAGAAAGAACACCTATGGAAGGGGCGGAGTTGGGATCTTCGGTGGTCCCTCCAACGGTCAAGTCAGTAAAGGAAGAGGAGAAATGTGTGAGGAGAATTTACTGAGATAAGATCACTTACTTGGTTCACCGTTCTTACCGCTATTTATACTAGGGTTTGGAGGGCATTCTCGTCTTCACGCTTGGCAAGAGACAGATGTCTCCACGTGTTGGGAGATGATTGGTTCAGTTCTCGCATGCGCCGGCCACAGTAGCATGCCTCTGTCACACTAGCATGCCTTTATAGGTGTCAAGACTAAGAATTAGCGTTGTCTATTCACCATTAATGGGATGGGATTGGCGGCGTCTACAGCAGCATGGGCCTGAGGTGCCTTAAATACCGTGAGGGATGGAGGAGTTAAGGGGGCTGCCAGTGCATTTAATGCGATAGTGATAGGTTGTCGGGTGTGGACTTCATATAGCCGTCATTTAGGTGGGAGGACCATGAGCGACAAGAGGAGGGAGTCGAGGCTGAGTGGCCGACTTGAATTGTCTCTCGAGTTGTTCAAGAGAGCAGTTGGCTGAAGGGGACAACCAACACCGCCTCTCGCGTCGTTTCCGAGGGTGAAATGGCAAGAAGGGTCTGCCCGTCTAACGCTCTGGGCCCTCGGGGGACGGATAGTGGCGGATGACTCTAAGGTGAATGGTCGACTGAATGGACGACCATCACCGCCTTTCGCGTCGTTCAGGGATAGAATGGTTAAAAGGTGGCTGCTGGTCGCCCTTTTGTGTCGCTGGGGACGACTGAGGGCCTTGCGAGCTGATGGTTTAAAAAGGAGTCGGCAGTCCGACCTACACCACCTTTCGCGTCGGCCGGGGGGACGGTCGTCCGACATGTCATAAGAAGGACGGTGAGCGTAAGTCATTTTACATGTCGGACGCGGGGGTTTATGTCGCTCCAAGTTGGCAAGTGAATGTGCTCATCCACGCTAATGCTCTGTTTTCCTTTTTAATCACTTGTTAGTGCTTATGACCATAACACCGAATTTTAATTTTTTAATTAAAAACATATTTTTTTATAATAGAATCTTAATTTCTATTCCAAGTACCATTATCGCCATAAAAAAAACTAGACCTAATCTATACAAACACTAGATGCCATAAAAAAAGATCAACCCTGATCAATGCTCTGATACCAATGTAATTATGCATAAACATATATGAATATTAAAATCTTGTTTTGAGATTACCTGTCTTGGATCTTTTGAAGGATCACCACGCATCTATCCTTTATCTTCAAACAACGGTCGGGGGGCGATCACAGTGTTAGAATAGCGAGAAGTCCCCTCTTACAGAATTTATAGAGAGGAAAGAGATGACAGCAGTAATATATTTTTCTCACACTCACTCTCTATATCTCTGCATATATATTTATAAGAAAGAGAGACTCCTAAACCCTACTCTTATTGGATTTAGAAACCCAGTTCTAATAGCCGAATCCCCTCTCATGACCTGCCGACTCAATTTGGACGGGCACCGCATCATACGTGCCAAGACTTCCAATTCATATGATTATTTTATTTATGCACTATGTGTGTTTTATTGATCTATGACATGTTTTTATTTCTCATATGATATATGTGTGCAATGTGAAATTGTGAATTTTTTTCTTCCTAGTTCTACATCATTAGCGGTGCATCTAATTAGAAAATTACCTTTTGGTAGTTGTAGAATCCTAAGGCCTCATCGGGAAAAAGGTTAAGTGAAGGGTTAAAGGATATTTAAACCCTCCATAGCCTGTGAAACACAAAACATTTACACATGGTGTAATAGAGTTAACCCCGCATCGTTTGCCAAACACAAAAAGTAATAGAATGGTTTACAAATCTCTTCAAAAAGGTTAAAATGAGGGGTTCACTAATTTACCTATTTAGACGGATTAAGAGATAACTCTTCTATTTGTAAAGGAAATGGTCATAATCTTTTTATTCTCAAACCAAAAAAATAACCATAAGGGTGAAAATAAATTAACCTAATAGATTAAAAAATTTAACCATTCAAATTAACAAATAAGCTAACTATGCTAACCCTCCTAATCTCTCCTTCTTAACCCTTTGGCAAACATGTAAAAGAATTTCAACATATTGAAAATAGAAAATAAAACTGCATACCACTTTATTATAGAATATCCTACATCATTGGATATCATTGGATAGCAGAATTGGCTATGTGAACATTAGCAGCCCTGATTTCGATGGTAGTCACACAAGGATTTAGGGCATGCGCGCGCAAGTTGATTAATATTTGTTATCCATGAAGTGATGAGTTGATAATATTGAAGTTTACAGTCTTATCCTGAAGTTTCTAGGATGGCTGCTATATCTTTTTCATTATCATGCGGTTGAAAGTCCTTGAGCATTGACATTCTCATGATAATGACTTCTTCCACTGTATTGTATATATTTTATATTTTTCACTATCTCTAATAAAAAACTTGTCTTTTTTTTAGATTAGACCATTGTACGTTGGTTTAATTAAGGATGCATATCCCTTGTACTTTGGTGTTGCAGCCACAACTTTTTATTATCCCTTACCTCCTCTGAATAGTGTACGATGTTACTTTTCTATTTGTGGTCGAGAAGGTATTAGTCTTTTTCTTTTTTTACCCTTCTAGTTTAACTGAGGACAAAAGGTAATTTATATCACATAATTTCCCCGTGATATCTCAATATAACTTGGGAATAAGTATTGAGTTCATGGTGTGTAAATATTTCTGCAATTAACCTCTTTTCCCATTTGTATCAGATTTGTCATGTTTCTAAACTTCTGAAATCAACTAATAGGTTTGTAGATTAAAGTGATACCAATGACAGTAGACTTTGGTTTATGTTGTGTATAAATTTCAAAAAGTGATGCTAAATTGTAGTTTATTGTTAGTTATTGACTGTTGTTTACAGCTTACAAATTGAGTAAATTCAGGACGCTTGTATGGTGTGAATGGTGAAATCCTGGTGGGTTTTAGTAGTATTTCTGCAGATGTTCGAATGCTTCACACTCTTAAAACTTATATCAGGTTGAACTGCTTCTGGGGAAAAGAAAAAAAAATCTGTAAGCAAATAGGTATTTTCCTTTCTCTATGAGATACATATGATAATTAACCAAATTAATGTGGAGCGGCATAGAGAAACCCAAAGGCTTTTTCCGATAGGTTTTATACTCTTAACCTGCAACGATGTCCTTTTATTTTAACATTAAATTTTTGGATGGCAAAATTTGAACCTTGATTCTCTGATAAAGTTTTGTGGGATAATTTTTTATGATCACAAAGTATATATTTATGCATTTTGATGATATAACTATTATTTATATATTTTTAAACTTAATATTGTTGACCGATAATTGTTTGCTAGAATGTAATTACTATTAAATAACTTTTCATTAGACTATAATATATTTTTAATAATTATTATAGTATAAGATGCAAACTTTGTTTATGTTTTGAAATTATTATTATTATTATAGTATGACTAAAAAAATTAAAGGTTTTTACATTTATCACCCTTTTTTCTCTCCTAGATCTTTTCCCCTCATCTCAGAATTTCATTTAAATTTTATAAATTATGGATCCATAATTTCTTTACTTTTAGATTAATTATATAGTTATAATATTCGGCAGAGAAAGAAAATATCATATAAAGAGATGAGTATCATATAAAGAGATGAGTATGAAGAGAGGCGATCCAATTTGACAGCACATGCTTATGATGGTAGTAACCATTGGAGAAAGAGAACGAAGAAAAAAATATGAAAAATAAAAAATAAGAAAAGAAATAGGAGATATCTAGTTCTTGACCATCTAGCTCCAAGTTAAAATGTCAGATGATTTGAGAGATTAAAACTCTTTTTTTTTATACAAAAATAAGAAAAGTTGGATAATTTTTTATAACTATCCCAGTTCTAGTTTTGTTATAGTTCCAGTTGACTAACATTATAAAACTTTATTCTAATTCTAATCCTAGTTAACTAACACTATAAAATTTTATGCGATAAGTTATCCTAGTTCTAGTTTAGAATTCTGCTTCACTTGTTTTCCTGGGGGGGGGGGGGGGGGGGGGGGGGGGGGGGGG
>JBAKGM010000412.1:16492985-16523187 GCA_037177215.1 Asparagus racemosus | reverse complement strand
AATATATATTTTAATTACAAAAAATTTATTACTATTCATGAAGGCAAAATTGTCTTTTCTTAACAAAATATCTAACACAGATTACAAGTATCCTCACGATATCAGGTACCAACCAGCAATTTCAATGATTCGAAGGACTAAAACAAACTGTGAAATATGTTGGGGACCCCCAAACAAATAGTCTATACTTTCTTGCTATGCGTAACAAATCCTACTTACATATTAAAATGTACAAATTGGCAAGCAAAACACAACCTCTTTTCTCTGTCCTTTTGTCTCCATCAATCAACCTCCCATTATAAAATCATCAAAAAGACGACTTTTTCGAAGTCCAAAATCAGCTCCTTGGCCCTTTCACCGAGAAAAATCCCCAAAAAAGTCCAAAAAAAAAACCCAAAAGAAAAAAAAAAAAATAAAAAGGGGGGAAAATAAAAAAAAAATGCTGAGAGCCCCCGAGCACCAAGTCGCCGGCCACTTCGCCGGCGATGGCCAGCTGGGCCCCCTCGTCGACGGCCGCGGCCTCTTCTTCAAGCCCCTGCAGTCCACCGACCGCGGCTCCACCGAGCTCTCCTTCTACTCCTCCTTCTCCGGCGACCCCCGCGCCCCCTCCTCCGTCCGCCGCCGCTTCTTTCCCGCCTTCCACGGCACCCGCATCGTCGGCGGCCACCCCCACCTCGCCATCGAGGACCTCACCGCCGACCTCGACAAGCCCTCGATCGTCGACTTCAAGATCGGCTCCCGCACGTGGGGCCCGCACCACCCGGAGCCCTACTTCGAGAAATGCATCAAGAAGGATCGCGAGACGACCACCCTGACCCTGGGGTTCCGGATCTCCGGGCTTCAGATCAACGGCCCCGACGGATTCTGGAAACCCGGCCGGGACGAGGTCAGGAGGTGCACCGTTGGTGACGTGAGGAAGATCCTGAGGCGGTTCGGCGCGGCGGGGGTCTACGGTGGGCCCGGCGGGGTGCTGGAGCAGCTCAGGGAGCTGAAGCGGTGGTTTGAGGAGCAGACGCTGTACCATTTTTACTCGGCGTCGGTGATGGTGATTTACGAGGAGGGGAAGGGGGGGCCGAGGGTGAAGATGGTTGATTTCGCGCATGTTATTGGCGGCGAGGGGGTTATTGATCATAATTTCCTTGGAGGGCTTTGTTCGCTGATTAAATTCGTTTCGGAGGTGGTCGAGGAGGAGGAGGAGGAGGCGAAACTCGAGAATGGGGATAAGGAGGTGGAGTTGGTGAATGGGGAGTTGGAGAGCTCGACTTGAGTAAGTTTACTGGTTATTTTTATCGCCATCGATTCGATTTGGGGAGAATAATGTGGGGTTTGAGGCGTGCACCCGATGCTCGCTGAGTTTCGACTCATAGTTCTTGAATGATCAATGAAATTTCTATCTGCTGCATGCACTTGTGATGTTGATTATACATACCGCGATGCCTTTACGTTATTTTGAGCTTGCTAATCTGTCTGGGCGCCTGCGTAGGCCTAAATGGTCCCCCAGGCCGCCTGCGCAAGCGCTGAGAGAGCCTAGACGAGCATGGGCTGCTTGAGCAGGCTGCATCGCATCAAAAATGGGTATGTTGCCCTCTTAAGCAAAGTAACGGGTGAAGAGAACGTGTTGTTGAAAATTGATTGCATAAAACTTGGTATCCAAATATGTTTTAGAAAAAAATGCCAAGGATAACATTTTGAACCTCCGGTGTCTCCCTTTTACCTTTCCTCTTTGCCTCGAAGAGTTGTAAACCTCACACTTCTATCTGTGGTATAAACAACCACCCTGAAAAAAAAATAGAGGGCCGAAAAACGCCTTCGTGTTGCTTAAGAGTCTGCCTAGCGCTTTCTAAAACATTGTTCTCTAGAATGTTACATTTTAAAGGGTAAACTAAATTTAGCTTTGAGGCTTTTCTCAAGTAGGTCATGGATGTCTTTGCGTTAATGAAATTCTATAGGGTAAGTCCAAAAGGCTAACCTCGTCTCACTATAGCACATCACCATCTTGCATCCATCCGTTGAATCTTATTCCATTGCAGGTTGATTTTTCTGCTGATGGTTAAATAAAAAATAAAAAATAAAAAAAGAAGAGGGATTCCAAGTCAAGTATGCAATTAGTTTGGGTTTCGCCATATGTAGGGATCTGAGAGAAAATTGTCATAGCAATTTAGGTTATCTAGCATTTTTATTTCAGTTGGGCTTGGAGTAAATTTTTTTTCAGGTGAGTTTATCCTACACAGTTTACCCTGCATTTTAAGAAACGTTTATGTTTATCCTTGTTACTTATCTTTTGACAGAATGAGATAACTGTAACATCTAAAGTCAAGATGTCGAGTTATTTAAGGAAGCAGGTGTTGCTTGTTCAACAGCTTCTTTTATAGAATAATAATTGTGCTAGTTGTCAAAGAGTGTGATTAACACTATCTCCTTGTCATGTAGAAAGAAATATAGACAACTCACATGTAGCTCGTCTCCCTTCATATACAAAACTTTGTATTTATGATAGAAGATGCATATAAATTATGCGTACAAGGTTGTTAGAGATTCAGAAAGCTGGGATTTGTCGGTGTGACAAAGCCAAACTTTGTACTGTGACAACTATACTATTATCAGTTAGCTTTGGAGAAAGTTGCATTTTGGTGTTGGGGTTACAAAGCTCTGTTCAGTTTTTTATTTGATATGGGGTAAGAAGCCTATAGAATATCTGTTATGAAGATCAGATTTCATGCTTAAGGTGGTCCTCTCCTTTTAGCGCTCCATAAAAGCAAATCTGCAAATAACCTGATGGACCGAAAAGAAAAGTAGAACCAAACGGTGATCTTTGAGTGTGAAGTCCACTGCTTAAAGACAGTAAAGGTTCTTCCTGCTTCTTAGATGTCAAATGTCAATACTCGTCGATCTGCAATAAAAGTTCACATATTCTTTTGGCAATTCAAATTTTGACATTAGACAGGACAAGATGCAAATCCTTTTATTATTGTTCTTCAGGTTACGGAATCAACAGATTAATTAAGCTTAACAACACCTATATTGCTTATATTGTGTTCGATTAGAATTTGGTAACACGGGGCTTGAAAAATTAAACTGATGCTAACTAAGTTTTGATTAATTGTTATTGCATGTGAGTGACATTCTGTTATATATCTATATATTTTTGCTTCGGAGGAAGTTACAGAGAAGGGGAAAGGTGAGTTGGAGAATGGTCATAGGCGATTCATCTTTAATTTAATAGACTTTACTGCTCGTTTTTTTATTGATCTCGATTTGATTTGGGAGGAGTAACATGAGATTTGAAATTCAAAAGCTCGCATCAGTGATAGTTGTAGTTTTGCTTAACAGTTGCTAAATCAGCAGCGATATTTCTATTATAAATATTTTACATTTCTGATGTCAAATTGACATTTGTAGTTCCTTCTGATTCAATTTGTATTTTTTGAGACAGAAGTTATCTTCACAATTTTGATTGTTTCACCACTTTGTTTTTGTTCCCGTCCAATTTTGAAATTTTTTGTTTAAAATGCAAGAGTATTGTGTAGAAAATTTATATACATCCTTCTTAGCTTGTCCTTTGATACCATGAAAATAAGTATAATTATCTAAAGATAAGAATGTGAGGTGTTTTTCTTAGGACCAGATGATGCTTGTTCAATGAACCAACAGCTTCTTTTGGAATATTTATCGCGCTACTTGTCAAATAAAGTAAGATCAACACTATCTCCTTGGTGTGTAGAAAGGAATCTACGCTACGCGGCGTATGAAATTTTCTGCTGGGATCTTGACTATACCATACTCAGATGTCTTAGGAAATGTCGGATGCTGATGTTAGAGCAGGACTTAATCTAACCTCAAGTTCTGTTTTTTTTTTTTTTTCCCCTTTTATATATTTATTGCTTTATGCTTGTCAAGACATTTCTGCTTTTGCTCAAGAGCTCTTTGATGTGTTCTCCCTTTATTCTTCTTTTTAATCCCCTCATTTCATTCTCTTTCTTAAGCAATCATTTCAGCACATATTGGATTGCAGGCTTTTCAGGTGAGAGCTTTTGGTATGAATCGCATTCTATAATGTTTGAGCTATATTTAATTATCTTTTGGGACTTGTCCTTGGGCAAAATTGTGTTATCGGGTATAAATTTAATGGGGGTTTTTAGTTTAATCGAAAGAATATACCCATTTGAGCTTTTGGAGGAATTAGGGCCACTTCTTTGATAATCATGTGGCAGAACCCTAATCTCTATTTGGTTACTGATCTTCGAGCTTCTTCGACATTTAATTGCGAGGCTTTGAAGCTTTTAAAGCTTCCTCTGCTTGTAAATTACAGAGTCTGCAGGTATTTCCTCTGCTTGATTCTTGTAATACCTCCGCTTGGGCGACAATAGAATGGGATTGCGTGAAAGTAAATACAACCCATTTGACCTAGATGCTAAGAGGTTGTCAAGATCAATTTGGATTGGATGATTGCCAATCTTGTGCAAGATTAATTTATACGCTTTCTTCCATAGTTTAGTTTGTATGTTTTGGTCCTTGTAATATTTTCCCCATTGATTGACAAATGTACTCTTATCTAGCGTATGCTTGGACTAAAACAAAGATACACTTGGCAAACTCCTCAAAACGGGGCGGAGATTTATCCCGATTCTGTTATGAACTGGTTTATTTGGGGCTTTTTTGGAGGAAATTTATTGGCCCAGTTTTTCCTAGTTAAAGTTTGGGGACATGAATCAATCATGGTCTCTGATTGTCTCTGCGGATAGACCCATAGATTTGTTTGACCTTAATTTGTAAAAAGCATTGATATCTCTCTTTCACTGTTGTGTGTCTTTATTAACTGGCAGAGACAGGCTTTTCTTCCGTATTTTGGTTGGCAATATGAAATCATACCATAATGAAAGTCTTAATCACCTGTCTTTTTACAAATTTCTTGAATCTGAGAGGGTATTTGGACACTTGGTCCCTTTCGAAAGTTACCAACTTTAACTATCATACATCGTAAATTTTGATCAGCCACCGAATCTTCTCTTTAATAGTACATACGTCCCTCTCCTCTCAATTCAAAAATTTTGATCGACCGCTTGCATGCAGTCAAGTTTGAGAGAAACAGTACTCCAATATTCATAGTGGAAACTATTACCAGGACTCTGATATTAATAAAAATAATAATTTTCTAATTGAAGAGGGTGACATGATAATGAAGATGTCAGGAAACATATATCAAAGACAAACTTTGCCAGAAATAATATCTGAGAATGACACGATGTGAACAAGAAAAAAAAAAGACAATTGGCAAAGTCAAGCCAAACAACCTAGCCTTTTAACGAAAGGGCCCAACTAATGAAGGAAAGTCCTCCTTGAACACGGAGCCGCCCGTTGGAAATTCAAATATAAAATTTAAATACGTCAGTAACGACCAAAGCACAAGAAGTTATGATCCTAGTATATTTTTTTTTTCCTTTTCCCTCCACCAAGATTCTACTTCTTCCCCTCTCTTGCGCCATGAGTATCAGAGAGAGGGAGGCTCTGGCTTCTCTCTGCTTCATCTTCTTCATGATTTTAGGTGCTTCTTTTTTCTCTGAAACACTAGCTGCTGATCTAGTTTCCAATATGGTAAGTGATCTTACATTAATTTTTCAATCTCTTGGGTATTAAGTACTTTCCTTTTTTTTCTTCTCTGTAATTGGTTTGTACTAGGTTCGTTAGATTATAAAGTTATAAAAGAGACTTGAAGATGATATCAGAGCAACCTAGATTCAATTTCTCACGCTCACTGGGCACACAGTTAGAGCCAGGGCCGAAGCTAGTAAGGGCCCAACAGGGCCCTAGCCCCACTAATAATAGAGTTTTTCTTTTCATATTTGTCCCTTAAAATCTTTTATATTTTGAAATTGGTTAGGGTTAATCATGGAAATAACTATTAGGTCCCTCAATTCTTAGGTTATTTTAAAATTAGCCCCTCAAATGTTCCTATTAGGTTCCTCAATTCTTAACTTATTTTGAAATTAATCCCTCCAATCAAGAGTAGAAGTAACAATTGGAGGGATTACAAGTAAAATCTATTATTATGGACTATCAACCCCTCCAATTCTCTTTTTTCTTTTCAAATTTAATCTCTCCAATCGCTATTTATATTCTTGAGTGGAAGGACTAATCTAAAAATAAGTCAAATTTGATGGACCTAATAGCAGTTTCCATGATTTGAGAGATTAATTTCAAAATATGAAAGGTTTTGGGGACTAACGTAGTGACTGAAGTATGGAACAAATTATTCAAAGGGGTTGAATGTCTTCTACTCTCATAGATAAGAGTTTCACCTTTTTTTTGGACCCTCATTGCCGAAAGTCCTGGCTCCGCCACTATTTAGAGCAGATCTTAGAACAAAAATACTGCCCACTTTATAAATAGTTCATGTTTACATCATGACAAGCATGTATCTAACATAAATATTAAGAATATAAAATTATCACCCTTGATCCTCATTACAACTTTATTATTTAACAAGTAACTATAGTGCTAAGCAATGCCAGACCCTCACATTTTACTCCAAACAGAGTCCTAGAATTCATCTTTTTGGATCATAAATTTGGGGGAAATTGTTTACGCTTTT
The DNA here is from genome assembly GCA_037177215.1 of Asparagus racemosus. Taxonomy (NCBI): domain Eukaryota; kingdom Viridiplantae; phylum Streptophyta; class Magnoliopsida; order Asparagales; family Asparagaceae; genus Asparagus; species Asparagus racemosus. The sequence goes on along the minus strand of JBAKGM010000412.1, from coordinate 16,516,598 downwards.
GTCAACAGCGATTAATTGAGATGATCGGGGTGTGATTTTTTATGGTATTTGGACATTTCCATGATATTAACTTTGATAAACTAAAGTTTAAATTTGCTCGTAAATCGTCACTTTTAACTTTATTACCTTCCATTATATTACTGTTAAGAATTCTGTTTTGACTTCGAATATTGTTTAACAGGGGTATTTTTTGCTGCAGTCTAATGTCAAATTTAAAACATTTAGGAAATTGAAACCATAGATTAGTCATTCATGGATTTTTTTTTAATGGGTTTAGGAGATTTCATTTCGGTCTAGTGGTATAAAAGTCCAAATATTTACCATATGATAATCGTGTGATTTGTTTTAAGCAGAATTTTGAATGGCGATGTAATGGAAAGCATTGAACTTAAAAGTGCTGAAAATTTTGGGGCAAATTTGAACTTCAAGGCATCAACTTTAAAAATTGATGAAATTTTATGGTGTTAAAGTTCAGTTAACCATGAATTTTAAGAAACTAACAATGACTAATCTTTGTTTTCAGAAAATTACCATAAGTGTTATTTGCATTAAGAAAATTTCATCATCTTCCACTAACCACTCTCTTCTTCTTCCTAAAAAGTCATTAAAGTAAATTAATCTCTTCACCATTTTTTGCACTTTTTTTACGAGCTTAATATCCTTCTATGTATTTTCAACTAACTACCACAAAAACTGACATGAACTTTAAGTTTCATGGTAGGAACTTGAAAATAGATGAAGTTTATGATAGTTTTTTGACAAATAATAGTGTCTAAACATATACTCTCCTATATTTTCTTCAAAGATTTTTTATTTAAAAAAAATCTCTTAAGAGCTTTCTCAACAGAATGGCGTTGCTCATAAATTCGATGAATCAAGCGTTTTGTTAATTTTTTGTGATGATTTTAATTAATTGCATATGACCCATCTAAACTGTAGCAGTATATATTAGCTTATCACTTAACGATGGCAGTTAGAAGATGAGTCTAATACAGAATTACTTTTATTAGCTCCAGTTTTTCTTCATTCTCATTTCGATGATTAATCGTTCCATTTAACTTTTCAGGACAAAAAGCAAACTGTTCCAGCCGAAAATATCACTTGCAAAGAAAAAGAAAAAGTTAGCCAAGTTTATGTGCTCAAGAAGGCACTAAAATTCGTTGACGAAGATTTTTTCAACAACTCAAAAGTAAGCTTTTGGAATTTAATTAAATAGTAATTAATTCTGAGTTTCTCAAAATTTCTTTTAAAAAATTTATTGTACAATTTAACTTGTGCTGCCAATAGATTCGAGAAATGACAAACGGTGCAAGCGAGTTCAACATACCCGTCTTCAGAGAGAATCGAAAAATGGTAGCTTATGAAGATGGAGGCCTGCATAATCCATCAGTTTTAGTATTCAATGCATCCTGGGGCAGCAATGAAGCTCCTGTGGATATTGAAAGATTTAATTATCCTTTACTAAAAGGAGTGAAAAGGCCAAAGAAAGAAGAGGATATTGCCTTTATGTCGGTAAATTTCTATTTTCACAGTTAAATCCTAAATCTATTGCAAAGAGAATTTTCTATCTGTTTTATTATAGGAAAGTATCAAGCATGTCATTAACTTCTTTTTTCCAGATACTTGAATTAGGAGCGCTTATTAGAACTAGGCAAATCACTTCTTTGGAGCTTACTAATATTTTCCTTCGAAGATTAAAGAGGTACAATTGAGATTCTGCATTTTTCTTCTTTAGTTGACTATCATTTGGCTAACAAATTGTTTTATAAATCATGATAAAAAAGGTATAGTTGAGGCAGTGCCGAGTTTGACCATGAAAATTTTATTCTACATCTTATTGGGAATTATTAGGTACAATCATGTACTTGAAGCTGTGATAACATATACTGAAGAGTTAGCATATGCTCAGGCAAAAGAAGCAGATAAGTTGATTGACCGAGGAATTTATCTAGGTAACATCTGAATTTTATATTCATTATCTAGTTCTTAAATGAATGCTTGTCACTCAATGATGAATTCTTAAGTTTTGCAATTTTTACTACTTTGAACATGAATTTATATTCATTTTCTACTTTCTTTTATATGAGCCTTCTAATTTCTGATATGGGTTGCAGGTCCTCTTCATGGAATCCCATATGGGTTGAAAGATATCATAGCTGTTCCTCATTACAAGACCACTTGGGGCTCGAAAACATTCAGAAACCAAGTCATTAACATTGAAGCTTGGGTCTACAAAAGGTGCACATCTTGAACATTCACAAATGCATTTTTTACCCTTCAGCTTTTCGAATTTGATCATCTTTTATTTCAACTAATTTATTCTGTTCCAGGCTAAAGTCTGCAGGTGCAGTTCTTGTAGCGAAGCTTGTTTCAGGATCTCTGGCCTATGATGATATCTGGTACGGAGGAAGGACTCGAAACCCTTGGAATATCGCAGAGTTTTCTACCGGTTCATCAGCAGGCCCTGCTGCCAGTACCTCCGCAGGTATTTTCTTGTTGAGTCGAAGGAATTTTAGCTCTCTCTCGGATTTCATTGCCATCACTTGTTCTTACTTTTCGACTGTCTTTCTGAAATTGTTGCCATGAACATGAATGCTAAATTACAACTTAATTACCTATTGTTCAATACTGGTGCCTCGATCCAAAATCACGGTTGAACTACTTACGTTCTAATACTGGTACCTTTATCCAAACTATTGGTTGAACTTCTTATGTTCTTAAAATATGTGCTCTCTGAACATGCACGGAAAAAATGTACAAAATGGTTACCTATTGTTCGATATTGATGCCTTTATCCAACACCCTGAGGAGCATGTCACAACATAAAATTATAATTCTTAACCTCATCGCGACCCATGCAACAAAAGGTACTTAATTTAAGGGTGATTTTGGCAAGCCACAAAAAACGATCAAGGATTGATGTTGGCCTTCCCCCCCCCCCCTCTGTGTGTGTTGGGTTGGGTTTTTTTTTGGGCGGGGCGGGGGGGGGGGGGGGGGTGGCAAAAACTAGGCTAGGATTGCAATAACTGTTATAACCCAAAAATGAGGATTGCAATAGTTGTTTTAGCCCAGAAATGACTCATAAAAGAGTTTAAAAATGGACTCCTGGGTTGTGTTTGGTAAACTACGCAAAATTGGTCCAGGACCAGTCCTAGCTAGTTTTGCGCTAAACCAGTTCTCTTTTGGACCAGCCCCTCCTTGGTCCAAAAGAAAACTGGTTTAAGGCCATATTTTGGCCTATAAAAACAAGGTCAGAATTGGCCCTATTGCTTGCCAAACAAAAACTCTTTCAAAACTGGGCCAGGTTTGAACTTGACCCAGTTTTGAAAGAATGCTGAACACACCCCATGGTCATTCCAAGTCCGGTTAGGATAAAACTGGGCCAAGATCATTTCTGACTCATTTTTTATGGTTTGCAAACTGATCCTAAGAGCATGTTTGGCAACTCTCCCACTAACGTGGCCAAGGGCTAAAGTTATGTTGGCAAATATTGGTCCAGACCTGGTTTTTATAGTTACAGAAATGGTCATTAACCAGATTGCCTTTGGTCACCCCCACCGTGGTTGAATCCTAATCTAGTTAGGGCCTTAACCGGATTAGTGTTGAGCTGCCAAAAACAGACAAAGAATGGCGCTGTAAGCTTGGCAAGTTGTACACTGACATCAATTTTTCTTTGAAGGTCTTGTTCCTTTTGCCATTGGTTCTGAAACTGCTGGATCCATGACTTACCCTGCTGCTCGTTGCGGTATAACTTGCTTACGCCCTACTTTTGGTTCTGTTGGACGAACCGGTGTGATGAGCCTCTCTGAAAGCATGGTAATTCCATTCCGATATATTTTGCTATCAAATACAAGCATATAAAATGTTGAAGCTGAAGCCAGGAATTTCATGGTCACAGGATAAGCTTGGTCCTTTCTGCAGAAGTGCAGCTGACTGTGGAGTCATAATAGATGCTATTCGGGGGAAGGACCCCGATGACCTCTCATCTCGAAAGATATCACTTAGGGATCCATTCTCGATTGACTTAAAGAAACTCACTGTCGGATATCTTGAAGACGCCGAAATGGAAGTATGCTATTTGGGGGTAGTAACCTCAATCAAAGTTGTGATGTAAAAGCTTTGCTTTTGTTTCTGATGGAGGCAATGTTCTCGCTTTTTGCTCAGGTTATTCATGTTCTTTCTTCCATGGGTGTTAATGTCGTACCGTTCAAGCTCAACTATACAGTTGAGACAGTGCAGGCACTTCTCAATTTTACGATGGATGTTGATATGCTGGCACACTTCGATATGTGGCAGAGGTTAGGATATGATGATGATTATGAAGCTCAAGATCAATGGCCTGTGGAACTTCGTCGTGCTAGACTAATCCCTGCAGTAGATTATATACAGGTATTCACAGAGTCCCTGTATCATGAATCCTATTACTAAAATCTGATTTCAGCTGCATATATATCTACATTCGCAAAAAAAGCCTAGAAATTACTTCTCGTTTTTCATTTTAGAAGTTCCTTCACATTTTTCACTTTCGGTTTGGTTGAGTTTTTGCAGAGTGCATGGTGTACAATTCAAATTGTAGAAAAGAGAAGCCAGTAATCAGGATGCAGCACTTACAATAGAAACTAAAGTAAACTGAAACCAGAGGCAAAATATAAAAGCAAGAGAGAAAAAAAAACAAAGGAGTATGAATACAACAAGAGAATCAATGCAAGCTCTTCTCAGTTCATAGGTTTTACACAATAATCAATTATGTTTGCTAGAATATTATGATGTCATATTTGGTAATGTATCTGGTGTATCACAGCGTACAAGAGAATCAATTAGTCTCTCGCGATATATGTTTAGATTATTATTTTTTTTCATATTCTTGGTACATGTCAATTTCATTATTAAGTAGGATTCAAATATATTCCTCAGATGTCATTTGATGTGAATCTATTTGTTGACAGGCTCAAAGGGTAAGGGGGAAGCTAATTCGAGAAGTTCGAGAGAGCTTCACTGTTGATGCATTTATCGGTAATGCAACTGACTGGGAAAGGGTTTGCTTAGGAAATTTAGTTGGCTTCCCTGTTGTCGTTGTTCCTACTGGTTTCAAGAGCATTCAAGATCCACCAAAAGGTGGTACACGAAGAAGAACGACGATAACAACAGGCATATACGCACCCCCTGACCATGATCATATTGTAAGTTTTCATAAAGAATTAAGTATTGTCGATATCCTTCTGATCAAAAAAAATTCTATTGCAACATAAAGATCCTCAACAGTAGGAGCTATGGGATAAAGCTTCTTCTCATACCATGAGAATATTAAGACCTCTCCGGCTATGATGAAAATGTATAGGGCTTTTCAGCATTAGTCCTTTAAATCTTTCAGCTTTTGAATTAGTTCCTCAAACCACTGAATTTGTATTAAGTCTCCCAATTCTCAAGTTATTTTAAACATAGTCCCTCAAATCATTTAAATTGCTATCAGATCTCTCAATTTTCATTAGTTATTTCAAATTAATCCCTACAATTGCTACTTTTCCTCTTTATTAGAGGGACTGATTTTGAAATAACTTAAGAGTTGGGGGCCTAATAGCAGTTTCAATGATTTCAGGGACTAATTTCAAAATATGAAAGGTTTAAGGGACTAATATAAAAAAACTCAAATTTGTAATGCATAAATAAGACCCATAAAGAAGTTTTGTTGCCCAAATACTTATCGACGTTTTTATACATCATCTCTTTCTCTTCTTGAAACCCAGCCTATTTTATTGAACCAACCTGTATCATAAAATTAAAAACCTCCCATATCTTGTACGATTGGACTCTAGATATTCTGCTTGAACATTTCTTATAAACTCCATCATGCTTCTACATTCAAATATAATTTACTGATAATAAGCTTGAAAATGCTTTTGTATATCTTTCAGGCTCTAGCATTAGCTATAGCATATCAGTCGGTTACCAATCACCACAAGCAGCGTCCACCTATCAATAACCTTGGACCGAATGATCCAGTGCCTTTAGGTACATCTACTTAACTCTCTCTTAAAATCAATGCAAACAATAAAACTTTACGATATAATATATATTTAAAGATCCCCATTTATCATATTGTGATTAATACATTTATGTTTACCTTGTACAGGTAAAAATTAGTTTGTCTTGATGATGAGGTGAAATTTGGTGAAACAATTTGATGGGTAAATTTTGCGTCACATGTTCTCTCGCCATTGAGAATTCAGACATCACATGATATGCATTGCATGTTGGAACTATTAGTAGAAAAGGGCAATTGATCGACAATTTTCATCGGCTATGGTGGAATTGTTTCCAACAAGTCATGGGTTCTAATTGTCTCTTGATAATGAACAGAGTTGGTGTGCTTCACCTTCATTAAAAATAAAGCATCCTCACTTCTTCCTTCTATCTTATCAAATATAAATCGGATATTTGCTAGAAAAAGAGGGTATCTGTTTTGTTGATATCAGGGTGTAGGGTTGGTTTTGAATCTTTACATGTGATTTATGATGAGCATGCTCCATTATGAAGGATTTCGTGATTACATTATGTAGAATTTTAGTTTTGGTTAGGCTGAGGTTGAGTAACCAAGAACTAGACCGCATAACTATGAAGCTAGGCACAAATCTTTCAGGTTTACAAGAATAAAGGATAAATTAAGTAGCTTATTGTTTTTGGGTCAAAGAGGATCTGTGCTCATGCAACATATTATTTGGCCTCATAACCCTCTGAACTTTTTTATCCCACTAAATCCCACCAGAAAGTTTCACATTAAAATCCCCTAACTAGCACCATGAAATCTAATGTGTCAAATGGCAAGCACGTCACAAAAAAGGCAACGATAACAGTCTAAAAAAAGTTACCCTTCTGTCCTTTTTATTAAACAGCTCTTTTTGGGGGTGTGTGTGTCAGTATGTGGGGTTGGGGTTTTATGGTTTATTTATTTACTTATTTATTTTTGGGTGGGGTTGGGTGGGGGTGGGGGTGGAGTTACTTTTTGGGAATTTTCAAATTTTTTTAGTCATGTGTTTGGCTCATGACATGTTAGAGTCGATGATGATAGTTTGAAGGAGATTAAATCATAAATTTGTAGATGAGATTTAGTGGAATAAAAAGATCAAGAGGTTTATTATGTGCAATAACTCCCGAAATTAGGGGAGTTTAGCGGAATAAAAAGAAAGTTTAGCGGTTTTACTAAATTTAACCCTTAAATTATCATGGAAGAAATAAAATTATGTACTTATTTGATGCTATAACCTTAGAGGAGTCTTAAGATACGGATCTATACTATATATTGAGAAAAGCCTCCCTTTTACTTTGTGACTAACATTTTCTAAATTTCAAAATTGGCCTTTACACTTGGAGGAAACTATGGAAGCACCCTAATAGTTGAAAAAATTAAGTGAAATACCCTCTCACTTGAAATAAACAATGAAAATACTCTTCCACTTATGGAGAAATTTACGGAAATATTCTCACACTTGAAAAAAACAATCGGAATATCCTCAAAGTTGGAAAACCCCAATAAAAACTTAATGAATCACCTATTTCTTTTGTCACGCACGCATTGCATGTATTAGGATACTAGTTTTTCATTAAATAAACTGGATATTTTGTAACAATTTGTGGATATGGAAGTGTTAATGATTGCCCGAATCCAAACCGAAATAGGGTACAAATATGACAAGAATGGAAGCAACAAAACAGAGTCACAAAATTTAGCGGAATCTAGTTAGTACTGTTGTTAGGTTTGGATTATTAGTGCAGCTCCCATATGATCAATGCAACAAGGGTCATATACTTATTATGTTAGATTCATGCAAAAGGTGACTGAGGGAATGAAAAACGTGACTGGTGCTCTGGATAGTAGTATCCAATATGTACGAGAGTTCGATTAAAATTGAACCAATATAACCGAAGGGAAGATGTTGATTATCTTGCAAAGATACATTATTCTTTTAATGATTTTGAGAAGAAGATTTGATTTGTATTTTTTGAGATATTGGTGGAATATTGTAAAGTCAAACATGTCTGACAAAGGAGGAAGATTATAATAGCAGCTACAAGTAGGATGTAATATAAAAACCAGGATTCGAGCTGGTTAATCATGCTTGCAGATTCCGCAAATCAAATGGTTGGCGTTTTCTTATCTCACCACTTTGATTTTCTTACTGTTTGAGTCTGCAGTTATACCAAAGTTTGGTTACTTGTCTCAAAGACTTGTTTTTTTACACTTTAATGCCTCAAAGTTTGGATTATTAATTCAAAAAATTGTAAATTTAGAGGTATCAAAGTTCATAAAGGTGTAAAATTTGGAGTATCATAATGTCAGAAAAAACTTTAGAAAAATTAAAAAAAATTGTAAGCTTTACAATACCAAAGTGCAAATAATTCTTTTTTTACTTGAATTTGTGCAAGCTTTTCAGCGAGCCGGGGAGGAGATTTGTACTATTCAAATTTTTATCATTTGTTATATCCTCTGCATATTGAGCTCATTTTTGTGTACTAATGAAATTATAATTAAAAAAATAGTGGTCATCAAATGTGGCAGTAGAGATCGATTATTCCTTAAAAAAGTATGCTAGAGCGTAAAATACAATTATGATGATTTGACAATTTAAGTTTGGAAATATCTATATTTTTAGGTGCTGTAAATGAAAAAAAATCTTAGAAAAAGTAATCAGAAGATAATACCCAAGTCAATCTACCTATTAAAGAAAGCTAACTATTAACTGGCTTTAAAAAAAAGTATTTTAGGTACTAATCTCTTAAGTCGTTAATATTTTGAGAGTAGTCCGTGATATCTACTATTTTGAATTAGCCCCTTAAATCCTTAAGATTGATATCAAGTCTCCATCCATGTACCTTGCACTGCTATTCTAAATTGGAGAGATTGATTCGAAACATTAAAGAATTGAAAGTCCTAATGATAATTCTAAAGATTTGCGGACTAATTTTAAAATAACTTATAATAAATGGGTTATTAAGGGTTCTTTTTTAACCCCCCATCCTTTTTCTCTAAAAATATAACTGGGGTACTAAATAGCAATTTCAATAATTGAGGAGCTAATGTAAAAATGTAAAACAAATAAGGGAGTAACATCTAAAAAAGCCCTTCTAAAAGATACCACTGTCCTTATCCTTATCTTACGTGGCACTGAAATTTACAAGGATGCCACTGGCGCTGCCGGTTTCCTCGTTCGCAGTATTCATTAGTTTCGGACCCGATGGCGGTGGCTACTCCCGTTAACGCTCTGTTCACTTTACTCGTGCTCTGTTGGCAAAGATGTGTCATTGGTATGACGTGGCAAATTTTTATTGGTTACTATGATAAAGTATCGTGGGCTCTACTTTCTTAACACCAAAAGCTCATAGATTCATATATGTGTAAAACAGAGGAAGACACCAAAAGTTGTTATTAGTGTAGGGCTACAGATATTTTGCGGAAAATCATGCATCAGATATAAATTTTTTCTCCTTCTTATAAGATATTTTGCGGAAAATCATGCATATTGAATTTTTTTTTTCTCTTATTATTCTCGCCAGCAAAGCATGATAATTCATGTTACTTTATGCGCATTGTAAAGTTTATCGTGCTACAGATATGTGGAAGAAAAATTAGGAATTCAAACATCTATGCACATTTATTTATCTATTAAACATATGTCATTCGCGCTAAATTTAGGTTTTTTTTTAAAACTTTGGGATATTTTAATGAAAAAAGAAATTTTGAGACTTCAAAAGTTAAAAATGACCTAAACTTTAGGTACTAGAGTGCAAATAACCCTGGGAAAATTATCTTGTACTAGCAATGAAAGGGCTGAGCTGACTCAGCTGAGCATAAAAAGAGTGAATCTCACTCAGAATTCTAACTTCCAAAACGATTTTCACCACAAACGGTAAATTTAGCAAAAATTAGTAAAAACCAATTTATTACACGCTCCCCCGCTCTCCTCTCACTATAAACACGTACTTTCTCTCTCCTCTTTCTTCCTCTTTTGACTCCCTCTCCTCCGTTTCTCTCTCTACAGCGGAGCTCTCGACGATCCTCGCTAGATCTCCTCTCTCTCTCTCTCTCTTTCTCTCTCCTCTCTTTCGTCACCAAATTCTTAGGGAGATTTTGGCGGGAGAGGGAGAGAGAGTGTGTTTGAGCTTCGATCTGAGGAACTAGGTGAGCTTTTACTTAGATCTGCTTGGAATTCGATTTAGATCCACTCTAATTTTTGTTATAATCACTTGTTATTGAGTTTTTCTGCTTTGATCCGATGCTAGGTTTTGGTTATGGATCGATCCGAGCTCTAGTGTTTGATTTAGTTTGAGTTTGCTGTTTACTGATGTATGATCTCCTCTGATCTTGTTTGAATTGCAAGATATCGCAAGATCTGATGTTAATTTTTTTTTAATCTCAGCTGAATGCAAATGTAAAATTTTACTGTGATCTCAGCTGACTGATGCTATTTGTTTGCGGACAGATTAAAATTTTGTTTTTTTATTTATTCGAAAAAAATTGGTTGACCGGTTAGTTCTTCTGCTTCGTTTGTTGTAATATTGCTTTTTTTTTTTTAAATTTTAAATGCTTGCATGGTAAATATTAGGCTAGGTTTTAGACCAATAGGGCTGATTTTGTAAACTAGTGACTGCTAATGTTTTTGATTGATAATCGGTGAGTCGGAGACTGATGCCGTGCTATGACTTTGCATCTGTTATATTCAAATTTTGAAAATTTTACTGGCATGGACTTGTTAGTTGTTACTGATTTTAATGTTAATGGCTTTCAGGGTCATGGCGTCTACTCAGGGAGCAACAGGGTGGTTGAGAGGGAAAGTGAAGGCAGTTCCTTCGGGAGATTGCTTGGTGATAATGGGAAGCACCAAAGCAGAGATCCCGCCGGAAAAGACGATCACCCTAGCTTCAATCATTGCTCCTAGGCTGGTATGGTGAAGTTTCTTGTACTGCAAATGCAATTTGTTCTCAACGAGAAACACAATTGCTTACACGTTGCCCAAATGTTGTGTTTCTCATGAGAACCATGAAACCATTGCATTCGTGATTCTATCTTGATCTTTATAGTGGAGCTTTTCGTTAATGAAGGCTGTTATCTTCTTTTGTTAAAAGTCCGTTTCGTTGTTTAAATGGATGGATGATTCACATGCTTATCTAGTGATTTGAGAAAATATGGGGGCTTTTATGCTAAAACCCCTTATTAAAAAGTATAGGGGAGGGAGTTTTTTTTGGGGTTTAGGCATATTTTAATCCTTCAGGCTTACATTCTAGGCCTATGGCTCTTGAAAGTTAACAATACTAGTTTGGGAGGTTATGTGGGAAAATTTTAGGTCTTATGTCTAAGTTTCAAATCACACGCGCACACACGCATAAAAAGTAGAAGAAAAAGAAAAAGAAAAAAGAAAAAAGAAAATATATGTTAAACAATTTGGTTTATGATATTTTTGTTATTCATGTATATCATGCTGATAAATGCAGCTATGCGTTTAACTATTGATATCTTCTTGTGTTAAGTAATAACATCATCTCTTCTTTGGCTTATATAATCCTTGTTATCTAGATGCATGCAGTATACTCTGTTGACTGGCATCGCTCATTGTTTTTCACACTTGAATTGCTTGATGTCATAGGCACGCCGTGGTGGAGTTGATGAACCCTTTGCATGGGGTAGCAGAGAGTATTTAAGGAAGCTCTGCATAGGAAAGGTCTTTCTTTTGAACCATAAGCATTTATATTTCGTGCTGTGTAAATAAGTTTTCTTAGTATGGAGAAGCAAATTGATCAAGTTCTTTATCTTCTTGATTTTTATAGGATGTGACGTTCAAAGTAGATTATACTCTTCCATCCACTGGGCGAGAGTTTGGTTCTGTCTTTCTTGGAGACCAGAATGTTGCAAAACTGATCGTGGAAGAAGGATGGGCAAAGGTATCCAATGAACTAATTTACTCTCCTATTGCCTCTTGTATATTAACATTATGACTTATACCTGTTTAAATCTATAGGTCCGAGAGCAGGGTCCGCAAAAAGGGGAACCAAGCTCTTTCTTGGTAGAATTGCAGGCCTTGGAGGAGCAAGCTAAGCAGAAAGGTCGAGGCCGTTGGAACAAGGCTAGTATGCTTTTTTCTGTCTTTTGTTATGGAATAGAGAAATATCATCGTAGTGTTATCTTTTCCTTTGTGAACAAATTTGACCTTGTTTATCTTTAAGAACAAAGTAGAAACTTTTTATGAGACCGACATCTCCACAATTTGAGTTTCACCGTTGGAGGCAAATTTTATTTAAATGGAAAGTGGAGGGTAGCAGGGTTTGGCTCGCCAGTGAAAAAAATTGTAGTAAAAAATAAAATAAAAGTATAATAACGCTATGTAGTGGGGAAAAGATAAAAAAACTTTATACAAAATAAATCCTTAAATGGAAGCATTCTTTGTTGATCACGTACATGAAATTTATAGTGCAATGAGATAATGAAGATATAGAAAGTCCAATCTATCTAGCTATATACACTTTTAAGGAGTGAGGACAACAATAAACATTGCTAAGATAGAGAGATGACAAAGAGATCAAGGTATCCATTTGTTTGGAAAACAGACTGAATTTTATCTGGTTAGATAGATGGATAAAGGCTTTATCCTGCTTCTGCATGCTAAAGAGTGTGGGGCTTCAAGCCCTTAAGCATGCTGAATCTTAGAATCTAGTAGGCTTTTTACACAGTGTGGGAATGAAGCGAAGTGGCATTGAGCCACTACTTCTGAAGCAGCCCTAAACAGAGCTTTATGGGGATTTTGATGATGATGCTTATATGATTACATAGGCTTTTTTATTTTTACCTTCTGAAATTAGCTTAAAGGAAAGCCCTTTTAGTGAATCCAAAATAAGTTTAATGTGGTTAAAGCTTATAAAAGCTTTATCCTTTTCTGTCTGCTAATAGTTGATTAAGGTGGCATTTCAAGCCCTGGAAGCACATGGATGCTAGTAGAGTTGAACCACTGTGTAGAACAGGACTGAAGGTATTGAGGAACTAATGGTGTTGCAGGTAGCAGGTTTCGATGGGAACCTGGCGGAGCTTTTGAACATAATTCTTATATAACTGAGTTTCTTTATTTGAAAATCTCGTTTATGTAACGCATAAAACCTTTGGCTAACTGCAAGGAGAGAACAAGTCTCAATCACATGCACATAATGAAGGAAGCTACAGTTTGTCCATTTAAGAACAAGACCACCAAAAACACCCAAGCCTTTATCCCAAAGTTTAGTGTCAACTACATGATCATACTCTTTCATTTAGTTATGTTAAGGGTTATTTCCTCCATGTAACTATTCGTACTCTTTCATTTAGTTATGTTAAGGGTTTTTTCCTCCATGTAACTTTTTTTAACCACGTTCTCTTAGACCTACCTCTAATTCTCCTTGTTTCGTTGACTATAATCTTAGTATTTCTCTTAAGTGGTGCATTTAGTGACCTTTCGCTGCACATGACCAAACTAATTCAATTGATTCTCTCACATTCTGTCCTTAATAGGAGCCACTTCTTACTTCCTATAAATGCATTCATTTCTTATCCTATTTATTAGTGCATATTCACATGTCCAGCGTAACATTCTCATGTCTTCTGCACATTTTTATGCATGTTTCTTAATTGCCCTACATTCGGGTCTATAAACTATTGCTGGTTTTATAGACGTTCTATAGAGTGGTTCCTTCAACTTCATAGGTCTACAATTCTATAATCACATAGGACTCCAGAAGCACTTCTCCACATTAACCATCCCGATTTGATTCGATGAACCACATCTTCCTCAATTTACCATGTTGACAAATGACTAATCATAAATAGCGAAAGTGATGGTCCTAGATATTTATTGACAATCAATATAATGTTATACACTCGTTCATTTTCACAATTTTAAATAAAATTACATTTCATATATTATGTTTTGCTTCTACTGTTATTTATCTCGTTTCTTTTAAACGCCCTTTCTTAATATTTGGCGTTGAAAACCAATGCAGGAAACTGAAGGATCTATAAGAGACCTCCCCCCTTCAGCCATCGGTGACCCCAATAATTTTGATGCACAAGCCTTCTTAGATGCAAACAGGGGGAAACCAATGGAAGCCATTGTTGAACAAGTTCGTGATGGCAGTACAGTTCGAGTCTATCTGCTTCCCGGGTTTCAATTTGTTCAAGTTTTTGTTGCAGGAATCCAGGTATTGTTTTGGTCGGCAAATTTTCCTCAAAAATTGTATGTTTTGTATTGTATTGAGTTGTTGTAACTGATGGATATTCTCTTGGCCTTAAACTAAGGCTCCATCGATGGGCAGGAGAGCTGTGATTGAAACAATTCCAGAACCTGATGTAGCTACTGATGATGCAAACGGTGAATCTTCCGCTGATGCTCGGGCACCGTTGACATCAGCACAAAGGCTTGCTGCCTCTTCAGCAGTATCTACTGAAGTTTCACCTGATCCATTTGGGAGAGAAGCTAAACACTTCACAGAGATTCGGGTTTTAAACAGAGATGTAAGTGTCCTCAGTTCTGAGCTGCGTTGACTATCTTTCTCTTTTTCTTCTCATCTTAGTTTTTCTTTTTGAATTTCTAGGTCCGTATTGTATTAGAGGGTGTAGACAAGTTCAACAATCTGATTGGTTCAATAATTTATGCTGATGGGGATACTCCGAAGGACCTGGCATTGGAGCTTGTAGAAAATGTATGTTCATGATTTTGTTTCATCCTAATTGTTACGAGATTTACTACTGTGACATAGCTAGCTAAAGTCTGCTGATATTGTTTTAACACTAGTATTCCTGAAACTGCACTAATCACTTTGCTTGAGTAACCACTTTGTCTTTCAAGGTTATGTATTTTGATTTCCATCTGGTGCCAAAGCTTGTGCCAGCATTTGCATATTTAAATTATGATAACATAAAGTTTTCTCTGAAGACATTGGATTTTGAATTTGCCTAGTGCAAACAGGTATATGCATTTGCATCTTTAAATTACGAAACTATAATGTGTTATGTTACTGAAATACAATGGTCAGCTTTGATTTGGTTATTGGTTTCTGTATATCAATTCTCAACACATTTTTGTTAAAAAACTGGGCACATGCATATTTTTTGGATTGTGGGACCTGAAGGTTACGCTTTTATTCATGAATACGGTAACAAATTCATAATTTTGTATTAGTTATTACATGTAGCACAGGTCCCATCACAGTATAATAATGTAGGGATGCTATATTTTCATATCTGGTAGTGAGATTAATATTTGAATCTTTACAAGTTATTGCTGGAACCAGGCTTTCATGTACATGCCACAGTTAGCATAATCTGAATTGGTGTTGGTGGGCTATTCTCTGACGTGGAAACCCAGATGTATTCATGTACTGTTTCTCACATTGTAATTGTTATAGTGATCTATACGAATGCCAACTTTTATATGCTGATAATTTTGTGCATATCAATATACTTGGTAAATATATCCAGCTACAAGTGGGTTTTGCATATTCATTTCAGCATTGACATTGATCGATTTGAATTAATCGTTTGATGTTTTGAGCTCTAATATGTCTATTTGCAGCATGAAATTATCGTTTAAATTTGACATTTTCTTGCAGAAATCAGATTTTCCAGATAGCTATTTTCTTTTTCATTGGGAAAATTTATATTTAGTTATTACTATAATGAGATAGTCCTGAATTTTGCACTGCAAATGTTCTTGCTGCTGGTGAAAACCCACTTCGTGGGTCTAATGGCTAGCCAAAATCCATTTAAGTAAAAGAAAAAAAATGTGATATATGAAACTATATGAAAATGACAGTGGAAGAATTGTTTTCTAAGTGAAGTCTTTTCAAACTTGTTTTGATGTTTATTAATGTTTTCATAGAAGAAATATTTGAATATTGTCTTTGGTAAATTGTTCATGTTACTTTCTATTTGTTTTGGTCATAGAACATTGTCATGAAACCTATGCGCTCCAAGGAATTTAACTGCACACGCGCGCGCGCACACAAATATCAAACATTATGCATTTACATACATAAATATTAAGCATAAGTTTTCTCAACTAATAACAAATAAGGCATACATTTTTAGATTATTTTGGCTTATCTACTATTAAACTATAAGTCCAAATGGTACATAGTTCATAATTCCCTCCAACATATGCAGGGTCTAGCAAAATATGTGGAATGGAGTGCCAACATGATGGAAGAAGATGTCAAGCGTAAGCTTAAGTCTACTGAACTTCAAACCAAAAAAGAACGGTTGAGAATGTGGACGAACTATGTTCCACCTGCTTCAAATTCAACAGCAATCCATGATCAGAAATTCACGGGGAAGGTAATGTGCTAAATCTGAATTAATGACTGTAATTTTTATCCACAATCTATCTCTGCCCATCAGATTATCTTATGTCTTTCTATTTGTCTGCCTATATAGGTTGTAGAAGTTGTCAGTGGAGATTGTATAATTGTTGCTGATGATGCTGCGCCCTATGGAAGCCCACTTGCAGAGCGTCGAGTCAATCTTTCAAGCATCAGGTGCCCTAAAATGGGAAATCCTCGTCGAGATGAGAAGCCAGAACCATATGCCCGTGAGGCTAAGGAGTTATTGCGGACACGTCTTATTGGCCAGCAGGTAAAATCTTCATTTTTTCAAATCCCTGATGGAGATTTTGGGCGCACAAGCATCAACTATGACTGATGTTAGATTTGCTCATGTTTTTTCAGGTGAATGTATCTATGGAATATTCTAGAAAAGTTGTCATGGGTGACGGACCCAATTCTGTGGCTGTCTCTAGCCCAGCTGATTCTAAAGTAATGAATTTTGGATCAGTCTTCCTCGTGTCTCCATCAAAGGAGGGTGATGTTGCCAATCCTGCAGCCCCTTCTGGTAGCCAAACCACAGGACTCAATGTTGCGGAACTGATTGTTTCACGTGGGTTTGGTGAGGTTATAAGACACAGAGATTTTGAGGAAAGGTCAAGCTATTATGATGCTTTACTAGCTGCAGAATCACGTGCCGAGAAAAGTAAAAAAGGGAAACATTCAAAGAAGGATTCTCCAGTCATGCATGTAACAGATCTGACAGTAGTAAGTAATGGGACCTTTTTCTCTAGAAGTGCAAAATAGGGTTTTTCCTCACGTATCTATCTCATTTGGATCTCCTATTTTGCACAGGCTTCAGCAAAAAAAGCCAAAGACTTCTTACCGTTTATTCAACGAAGTAGAAGACTTCCAGCTGTTGTTGAATATGTCCTTAGTGGCCATCGATTTAAATTGTTTATTCCCAAGGAAACATGCAGCATTGCCTTCTCATTCTCTGGTGTTAGATGCCCAGGTCGAAATGAGCCCTACTCAGATGAAGCTATCGCATTGATGAGAAGGAAGATAATGCAGCGGGATGTAGAGGTACTACGGTCCCATCTGCAAGTTTATTTTTCATTCATTAATTTTTAATGGTGCATAAATAACTTTGATTTATATTACACAGATTGAAGTCGAAACAGTTGATAGGACTGGGACTTTCCTGGGTTCTCTATGGGAGTCTAAGAAAAACATGGCTGTCCCTCTCCTCGAAGCTGGATTGGCAAAGCTCCAAACGTCCTTCGGCTCAGATAGGATCCCAGATGTCCACCTTCTGGCACGAGCTGAACAATCTGCAAAAGAGCAGAAGCTGAAAGTAATATGCGATTAGATGTTTTTGTAAATCTTCATTTCAGCTCCATGGTTTTTATTGACAATTTCATCTTTCTTTTTCTCAAGATATGGGAGAACTATGTAGAAGGACAGGAAGTTAGTAATGGAGCTCCAACTGATTCAAAACAGAAGGAAGTGTTCAAGGTGGTATTGATAAAGAATTTAAATGATTTATTTCATGTTCATGGGTAACTGACGGCCAATTATATTATATGTGATTGCAGGTTGTAGTGACTGAAGTATTAGGTGGTGGCAAATTCTATGTTCAGACAGTTGGTGATCAGAGGGTTGCTGCAATTCAACAGCAGCTTGCTTCGTTAAGTATTCAGGAAGCTCCTGTGATTGGAGCTTTTAATCCTGCAAAGGGTGATGTTGTCCTTGCTCAGTTCAGTGCAGATAATTCCTGGAATAGAGCCATGGTAAGATAATTAGTACAACTTAATTTAAAGTTCGTACCTTTTAAACTGCATTTAATTAGGTCTTCCTGACAAAATTTGGGATTTCATCTGAGTAACAATAATGTTCTTTACTTTTCCCATTACAGTAATTGGGGAATGTTGTCATATAAACTGTCGAATGTCATGTCTAATTAACTAGTTTCATCTGTCATATAAGCTTCAAGTTCCAGGATGGAAAATTAGTTGAGTTGGCTTGTTCAATTGTTTTTTACTCATATCTTGCTGCATGTTGATTAAGGAGGAGAAAAGGTTTGCGTTGATTAAAATTACAGCAGCTAGTTTGTATCAGGTTCAACTCAAGCATATCCCAAGCACGTTTAAGGTTATGTGTTGGGTATATTGGTTTGAACTCAACCTTGATAAGAATTCAGTGAGTCTTTTAGTTAAGCTCGACATGGGATAATTTATGAGTTTATAGGAAGATTATAGCTCCAGACTCCAGTTAGCATCTGCCATATCCACTTAGCGTCTCCCTTTTCCCTCTTATTCCTTCATTTTACTCCCAATTCTAAATACTGAGAACATGCAGGCAAGCTATATGCTCTACATAACTGCATGAATGTGCAGTTGCATGCTCCGTCTGTTCAAAGTTGAACATATTTCTAGGGAAACGGACACATCTAAAATTCTTCTAAATTGATAAAACCTTATCCTTTTGGAAATGTCTTATGTTGTCACTATGTCAAATACTGTTACATTATTTATATTTATATTTCTTAACAAGTTAAATTGTACGTGTGTGCAGGATATATTTAACATGGCGAGAATGTAAACTTATTTTCCAATTAACTTTTAGCTGTAAGAACTGTTGTGTGAAATGTTGTTGTTTCTATTTTCTCCCGGTCTTCATTTCCTGTTTCTTTCTAGAATCTTGCATCTCCTTCTTGGTTTTCAAAATTTATTCTGGTAAAGAGCAAAGAATCTGATTTGCTTTAACAAAGGAGTGCATATAAACTATCGTATGTATGTTCCTGTTCTATGTATAATACTAGGTCGATGAATTTATGTGTTGCATGTGACTATCTTTATTCACTGTGCTCGTAGTCAACCATGCTCTGATTCTTGAAGCAATACATGCAAATTACACATTTATATTCTACTACAAGACATTCTTTTTATCTACTGAATCCTAATTCTTCTTCCTCAAGTTTGTTGCATGTGTTGGTTATTGAAGTTTCACTGATTTTTTTTCAAAAGGAGATGGAGGATGCTTATACTCACCATATGTGGATGTTAGTTTGATGCATTTGTTTAACTTTCAAATCCTGATGATTTAACTTATATTTTCACTCTATTATTGACGCCCATGTTCACTTTATTTTCCTGAAGATTGTCAATGGACCAAGAGGTGCAGTGGAGTCACCTGAGGATCAATTTGAAGTCTTCTACATTGATTATGGAAATCAAGAAACAGTTACATATAGTCGATTACGACCTCTGGATCCCTCAGTCTCCTCAGCGCCTGGTTTGGCTCAGCTATGCAGCTTTGCATTTATTAAAGTCCCAAGTTTAGAGGATGATTTTGGTCAGGAAGCTGCAGAGTATCTGAGTGATTGTACCCTAAATAGTTCAAAGGAATTCAGGGCAATGATTGAGGAAAGAGATACATCAGGAGGAAAAGTTAAAGGGCAGGGAACTGGAACAGTTCTTTTAGTTACCCTAGTTGATGCTGAAGCTGGATCCAGCATCAATGCTGCAATGCTGCAGGTTTGAACTCTTCCGATTTGTGAAACTTTACGCATTTTATTTATGCTTTCCCCAATTCATGTAACTTAGTAGTTACATTTGTCATTTTGTTGGTATCAGTTACGACTTACCAGTATATTGGAATATTATTGCTTATACTACCTTTGCATTTTGTCAGAATCTGAAGTGCGGTCAATCAAAAGTGCTTGCATCTGCTTGTTCCTTTATGCATGTTAAATTTGTAGGGAAATTTTACATTTGAATAATTAACCTTTGATTGATTGAGTAAATAACATATTGTATTTCTTTCTAGTAAGAAAAGACAAGATGGGATTCCTTGACCGATTTAACTGTGCCAACTTCTAAATATCTTGTCTCTATGTTCAAAGTAACTTGAATTTAGCTTGTCAACATTTCTGATATTGTCTTCATTTGCTTGTCTTCTCTCTAAAGTTCAAAGTAACTTGAATTTGGCATGCCAATATTTCTGTATTGCCTTCATTACCGTCCATATTTTTGAGTTCTGTTTTAGTGCATTTGTTTCTGAATTCCGATGCTTGCGCTCTGAATCTATAGAAGTATGCTACTTAGACTAGAACACATCTGAAAATGTCAATTGCAGATATAAACCAACCTTTGTGAACAAAGCTCTTCATAACTTGAGAAAGAACTTTATTTTTATGTTTCATGAACAATGCTTGATCCCTTAAACAACGTTATTTTAGATTACTTCATTTCTTTAGGCATATTGTCACCTTGAAACCCCAAAGTTTTTCCCTTTGTTCACTTTGGTACCCCCAAAGTATTTTTCTAACACTTTGATACCCTAAAGTTCCAATCTGATGTTTCATGGATGCGGGTGTGGGAACACGACTATTGACCTATATTGAAATTAATAATTTACATAAGATCAATATTATTTTTTTTATTCACATATTATGTGGATTAAAAATCCTACGATATTTTATGTTTCTTTTATTATGTAGATTATAAATTGGGAAACCACTTGTTTTTTAATTGTAGGATAAACATACATGAAGGGCATGACTAGTATTTTAAACTAAAACATGTATTAGATAATTGACTACACGTTTGAATAAGTCTACATGAATATTCAATCCCAATTCACTTTATTACCCCCGTCTAGATCGTTAGTTTTTCTGTTAGGTTTGTTCACTGCTACTGAGAACATTTAGGTGGTTGGATCTCTAGCTACTGCACATGAACTTAAAATGTATCACTCACATGCTAAGCACCTGATACAAATTCAATTCAACAGAAAATCTAAAGAAATCTGGACGAGGGCATCAAAGTGAAATGATATTGAGACTTTACGGTATCAAAATGAAGAAAAGTGGGTTAATTATGGATTTTAAAGTGAAAATTAGCCTTTTCTGAGTGGCAATATTTTTGTGATCTAATCTCAAAATCCTTTCCTGTGTGGCAATACTTTTGTGATCTAATCTGAAAACCCTTTTGTACAATGCAGGAAGGGCTTGCTAGATTAGAAAGAAGAAAGAGGTGGGATACCAGGGAGAGGAAGTTGGCTATTGACAACCTCGAGGAGTTCCAAGACAAAGCGAAGAAGGGCAGAATGGGAATTTGGCAGTATGGAGACGTCCAATCTGACGACGAGGAGTCTGCTCCGCCTGCAAGAAAACCTGCAGGACGAGGTAAATAGAGGTAAAAACCCCTTAGGGTAAGTGTTTCGAAGTTGAGAAGCTTTGTTTGTTAAAGGACTTCTTTTAATGGAGAGAGAGTTTTTATAGTAGTCGCGGTTATGAGACATTGTTTTTCCCATCAGAATAAGATAATCTCCACATAGAAAATCTGGAATGTAGCATAAATTAAGGAGAGTGGCCTTGTAACATCTATTTATATCGAGTTGTGTTGTATGAGTTGGTAAGTTGAAAATTTTTGTGATATGGTTTATAAATTTAGTGGTATGTGACGGCAAATAATTTAAGTAATTTGTACTTTACATAGTATGGACTCGATAAAAGTTTCTCATTGTTTATCTTTGAGAAATTTCTGTTGTAATCTTCTTCACAGAGAAATAGTGAAGGGTACTGAGCCATTTGCGTAGCAAAAAATGCAGAATATTACGTTGAAGGTTCCTTGGTGGCCTATGATATGTATTCGGTGGTTTTGGTTTATTACGTTGATGACGCATCAAAAGCGACTAGTATTTACCCCGTGCTAAGCGCGGGTTTGTTTGTGCTACATTTTATGTGTACTTATGTTGTTTCTGCGTTGTTGTTGAATTTTTGGTTCTCTCTCTCTCTCTGTGTCTTTCTTAATTTCAGTATCTTTCTCAATTCGGACAATTGTTGTTAAGTTCTAATCTAAAATATTTATGTTTAAATTCATGTTTTCTCTATTTTTGCTAGCCATTCCATTACATAGAACAGAACATAATCAAAGATTAAATATATATGTCTGCAAGGGAACTATACTCTCGTTAAGATTAGAAATCACATAGATTAGAAATCTTTATGGTGGCTAATAGTAGAAAAAGTGGACACTCGGAGCTTAAACAATAACACAATAAAAGGGAGAAAGTTAAATGCACTACTTTCAGTTACGTTATTCATAGCATTTTCTTATAATAGGCTATGTTAAAATAATTTTTGTATCGTTCCACGTCTGATCCTCATTTACTCAATTTGATACCAAAATGGACACTCATAGCATTTTCTTATAATAAGGTAAACTTAGGGGCTGTTTGGTTGATCTCCTAAAATCAAAGAAAAGGAAATAGGATAAGAAAATCACTAAAACTTGTCTTCCATTCATTTCCTTAAAAAAAGTCATGAAATGGGTTCCCTTAAGATTGTGTCACATCCTCCAATAAGATAATGACAACTCATCTCATCTCTTCTCTTTTCTTAGTTTTAGGAGGTGAACCAAACAAAAAGAAGAAAGTTCATTATACGAAATAGGTTTCTTATAATAGATTTTCTAGTTTTTTTACCAACCAAACAACCCCTTAGGGCCTTACATCTAAGAAAATCAAGGGATCAGTCCAGTAGGATCTCCATAGTTTCTTAAGGATAATATTGTGATGTGTTGCACTCATTTGAATTTCAAATGCTCAAGTTAAAAAGAGATTTTGGATCTGATATGTTGACGTGGAGTTTTTTTTTGTCAGCCTAATAAGCGGGGCCCGAAAAATTACTGTAGCTCTCTATAGTTTTGCTATCATCTATATCTATATCTATACTACTTATAAAAGAGAATATGAGTGTCAAAAACTTTTAACTTCCTATTTTGCCCCTATAAATATTTATAATTCCCAAATTTGACAATTTTTTAATTTTCATTTGTTTATTTTAACTTATTAATTAAATTTAAATCATCACAATAATAAGATTTAATTAGTGTCCTAGACTCTTAAGTTTCCTTAGCTCATTAGTTAGTGTTCTGAATACAAATTTTATCAAGCCCTTTGCCTTGATTTTAATCCCTACGGGGTGACATGGTCAGCTCAACTCCACGTGTAATGCAAAAATCCCTTCAACAACTAGAGTCATGCATATTATCTACTATAGCCATGGGCATTTAATGAAACTCCATGTTTGCTTCTTTCCATCATCAGTAATGGAATACCAAGTTGGCTAACCATTTTTTACCAACCACATGTTCATCATGTCCACCTAGGGCTGTCCAATTGGGCCCAAGGCCTGGGCCTGGTCAGGACTCGACCCAGAAAACCCGAGCCGAGGCGAGCCCGGGCTAGGGTCTGGGCCCTGCCAGGCCCAGTTTT
>JBAKGM010000412.1:16460963-16485932 GCA_037177215.1 Asparagus racemosus | reverse complement strand
CGCCAACTTCAAGATCACCCAGGTCCCTCGTGCTCGCAACGCCCGAGCGGATGCCGTGTCGAAGCTTGCATCAACCAGCGCCCTCAGTGGCTTTGGGCCCATCTACACTGACACTTTACAAGTACCCAGCATTGCGAGAGCTTCTTTAGGAGTCTTGCAAGCCAACATTCCCTAGGAGCCCTGCTGGATGGACCTGATCGTCCGTTTCCTCACTAACGGCAACCTCCCCCCGGACGCGGCCGAAGCGAAGAGCCTGCAGAGGACAACCCATCGTTACCTCCTGATTGATGACCGGCTTTACCGTTCATCCTACCAGAACAGCGGAGTGGGACCCTATCTCCAATGTCTTCGGCCGGCAGAAGCTGAATATGTTCTGAAGGAGATCCATGAAGGCGTTTGTGGCAACCACCCAGGAGTGAGAACCCTCGCCCAAAACGTCATCCGACAAGGATACTACTGGCCGACAATCATTGCCAACTCGAAGAAGCTCCTCTCCAAGTGTCGGAAGTGCCAACTCTTCGCTGAGGTCCCCAGGGCCGCCGCCACTGAGCTGACATCCGTTTTTAGCCCCGTTCCCTTCTTCTCAATACTGACTTGATCGTCGGAGGGGCCACCGGAGATCCCAACTCCAACCCTTCCATAGGTGCTTCCGCGTAGGTGAACCCTCTGATCGGAGCAATGTCACCGAGCATTAGGAGAGAAGTCGAGCCCCACTTCCTTAAAACTAAACTCGCACCGAGGTTAGTGACTGTTCGATCATATACATCAACAACAATAAACAGAAAACTGTTGAATTATTCATGGTGAATTTGTAAATTTATGAGAACAAAAATTGTGAAGTTTCATTTTTTTTATTTAAAGTTTTACGAAAGTGGTATCATAACAATATTTCTAATTTACATAGCATAATTTTAGAGTTCAAAATAAAAACAACCAGCAAACCATAATAGTACAGTGTCATGAATAAAATAACATAATAATAGTTTTCATGTATCTTTGCTTTACAGTAGTTTTTTCATTTTCTAAGAAAATAGTTGCCAAAATCATAATATTTCAATAAAATCTATATCTACATGATATTGCTAATTTATAGTACAACTTTTTAGTAGGCATAATATTACATCATGATGGACGAAAAAAACATAAATAATATTATTTCGGTATACCCACTTGCATACTGCACACGTAACAAACTAGTTATTTTATATGCCAGATCAGTTCGAGATTTCTAAATGTTGCAATAATATACAAGCTTTGTGTAATTTGCATTTGTTAGGAGAGAAAGTAAAAGAAAATGGAAAAGAAAATTTGAGAAATGCAAGGATGAAAACGTAGTGTTAAGGGCTGTCCAATTATAGTATAAAATGGTCATTAAAGTATACTTGTATATATTTTTAAGTGTATATTGTTATTAATATATACTTATATATACGTACATATACATTTCTAATGTATAACTATGTATAATTATAGTATGATATGATCATTAATGTATACTTTATATATAATATAACTATATACTAATAGAATATAATTTTCTACTACTTAGTAGACACTTAGTATGATCGATTTTTTATCAAAATTTTGCATATTTTATTCTTATCTTGAAATTTCATTTTTTTTAAACTTAATTTAAAAAAAATAAAACAATAAAAAAACCCCGGTGGGCCCGGTGCTAGCCCAGTCAACTCGGGTCCGGGTCCCGATTTTGCCCAGCCCGGACCTGATTTTCTGAGCCGGGCTGGCCCGTTTGGACACCACTATATCCACCATGTCCCCCACCATGAAACATAAACGCAATCCCTTCCAGTTAGTCCAAACCCAGACTCAGCTCAGAGCCAGTCCAGTCAATGAGAGCGAGACATAGTCCCTTCCAGTTAGTCCAGAGTCCAGAGTCTAAGAAATAGTTTGGGCATCAACAGAAATAAAAATGATTACTATATGTTGCCACTTATTATTATTTCTATTCACTATCTTAATATCAAGAATTTGACATGTGGTATGATTGCCGATAGAAGATTGTGTATTACCTTCTTGTTTGATTTTGTTCTATATTCGAGTCCTTTTTTTCCCCCCTCTTTTTTGGGTTATTTTAGATGCGAAGGATGACATTATGAGTGCGGACTTTGACAACTTTGGTCCCATCATTTCTGAAGTGGAGAGCTTGCATGATCGTGATTGGATTTTGTTAAAATAATTCCAAAATTTTTTTTATTTGGTTTTAGTTTTATGTTTTCCTAGCATCCATGGTTCCGGATCGAAATAATTAAGATGATTTTGGCTTTGTTCATACTGAATGTTCATCTTCTCTATGGAGGAGCAGAAAAGATCAATTTCTATAATCGTAATGATTTGTTAAGTGAATGATTCAAGATGGAGTAAGAGAGCGTAAAAGTATCTACTCTATGGAACTATAAAGATTATAGATTTTTTAATAATTGTATGATGCTTTATCTTCAAGAAGTAAACCAAAGTCAGTGTAGCGTTTCGGTAAGTTTGACACATCTAAATAATAAAATCAGCTAATTCGGGAGTCTGACTTCGCCATATTGATGTGGGCATTTGTTATGGAAATGTGTGCATGTCTATCTGTTTTCACCCTTTCGGTGAAGCTCATTTTTCCTATCCACTAATATTGCTTCTCTTCGCATTACCAATTGACTAGATTCAATTTTCTAAGTACCACATCGGTCCACTAATTGTTTTGATGATAATTTTGAACACTGGTGCATTTTTCAAATATTATTAAATTGCTTTTTTTTTTTAATTATCAACTCAGAATTTGATTGACGTCCATTCTAGATACCCAAACCAAAACATATCTCATTTATTAGGACGATAAGTCCTCTGTATCCAAAATAGCATAATAAATTGTATTTTAATACCCTCAGTTGTGAAACCTTACACTTAAATTCCCAATAATTTCACCATTGATACTCTTTAATGCCTTCTATTGTAAAACATTACACTTAAATGCCCTAAAGTTTATGAAACTTTAGGGCCTTTAAGTGCAAGGTCAACAACTGAGAGCATTACACTGCAACAATGTGAATCTTTAAAGGCTTTTAAATGCAAAGTTTTCCAACTGAGAGCATTTACGTGCAACAATGGTGAAACTTTAGGGCATTTAAATGCAGTTTAGACATATGTTTATGGGATAGTTCATAAACGACAGAATAACCAAGAGATGAAGCAAGGAATAAAAGAAACATAAAACATATTTTTTTATTAAACAGCTATTTTGGATAAATACACACCAATACGTGCTTTTGCCCGCTGAAGAAAGCCATTAAATAAAAGAGCGGAAAAGGTCCCGTAAAATTTGTCAGCTAAACTGTAACAACGATCATCATAACAAGAGACGGATCGATAAAATCCAGATCCCATATACACTACAAAATCTAGCTAGAAAAGAGTACACAGGGGACAGCATAACAAATAACCAAGTTCAAAACTGAATCCCTAACAAATAATCACTATGTTTCTCTCCTCGGTCTACGGGGGCGAGGAGCCGATGCGTCCTCTCTCTCATTCTCTTCGTTGTCAGCAGCGCTCGTTTCTGCTTCGGTAGCAGAAGCCTCAGGGCTCCTGGTTTCTGGAGCGGGTGCTGCTGGTGCCTATAAAAGAAGAAGAGCATTTACAAACGAGTCTTTAAAAAAGCACGGAGCGTTACGAAATGGCGAGGGAGCGGAGAACTCACTGCAGGTTTCTTCTTCCCACCGAAGAGAATCTTAAGGATGATGGTCAAGAGGACAACGGCGATGGATACGAGGATACCAATTGTGAGGTTCGGTTGGCTTTCTCCCTTCTCAATGAGATCCTGCAGACACCATACTACTATTAGAACAGAAAAAGTAGCGCAGATCAGCTAACAATCCACCCTTGTGTGTACATGGACAGGTGAGTTTTATAGGGAGTACTAAGAAAGTTGCAGTGTGTACAGAAGCAACTACATGAAGAGTTATGTTCCTATCAGAACCTTGCTATGTGCGGGAATATCTCGGCCACACATGTGCCGGGACAATTACCAAAACACCCCTCATGCAGTGGACATGCTCGGACCAGAACGCCCTGCACTGTGCAGTGCGTTCTGATAGGATTCGTACTCCTATTTGAGTGAGGGAATAATGGAAAGAATAATAAAAAAATGCAGGCACGTGGAAATTGTAAACTGAACTTACAATGATCTGGATCTTATATTTCTCCAGGAAAGGAATGTCTGCCGCCTTGTAAAGAACATCAAATACCTTCTTCTGCAACGGCAAATAAAGACTGTTAATAAGGGGACATAACATAACAAACAAAATGATGAACAGCCTACTCTCTGGTGGCATGGAGAGGGCAGCTATATCACCTGAATGCTTGAAAGCCCATTTGATAGGCCAGCTGCTTCCTCCTCTTCCTTCTGCTTTGCTTTCTCAACTTCATACTTTGGCTTCCAAGTCTTCTCGCGATACGACTCTGCCACCTTCTCATCACTTGCTATCAAAATGTTGTCAAACAAGATGCCATCCTGCATCGTCCAGATTTCGATACCAATAGCAGCAATTGGCTCAAAATCAGGCCTATCAAGATCAAAGTACTCGGGATTCGGAATCTCCTGCGGCTTCCAGATTCCCTGGTAGTTAGGGTTGTCGATAAGAGGGGCATGCCACTTCCCTTTGTAAGCTGGATTCCTCTTGGTCGGTCTCTTCCACTCACCACAACCAGGTGCAGCTTCGCACTTTGGGTTGTCAACTTTAGGTGCCTCCCATTCTCCATCCTCTTCATCGTCCCAATCTTCAGGCTTGGTGGCTTCAGGGTCATCAATTTCCTCAGGCTCGTCATCCAACCACCCTTCAGGCTTAACAGCTTCCTCATCCTCAATCTCCATTGGAGCATCCTCATCCCAATCCTCGGGTTTCACAGCATCAGGATCCGGGATTTTGGCCCTCTCATCCCAGTCCTCAGGTTTCTTGTCCTCAGGGTCGGGGATTGTCTTGGGTGGAATGAGAGCCGGCTCAAAATCATCGGCAGACAAGAAATTTGCCTTCTTTTTCTCTTCACCGTCCACCAAAATAAGAACCTCATTGTCAGGTTTCAGAATTGCAGTGTAGACATGAGAAAGTTTGTCAGATGGGACTGACGGTGGGTACTTGAGATGATGCTCAACAAACTTCCCAGTCTTGGGATTCTTGTGCTTAAGGATGAAATGGACCTTGTTGGTGGACCCGCACTCATCAGGGCCGAACATGATACTGTAGGGAGATTCATTGTCAAACTCCTTGGGGATCCATCCAGCTTCCTGAGGTCGGAGGTATTTAAGATATGCACCTCCACACTCGAGCCCATTCTGAAGCCTTGTTTCAAATTGAAGAACAATGGTACCGTCCTTGAGACTGACAGGCTTCTCCAGCTCCTTAACAATAGCATACTTCCTTGCCTTTTCACTCACAAGAAGACCATAGTCGTCATGTCCCTCACTCTTTGAATGTTTCCATACACCTGCACACACATATTTTAGTCAAGAAACCAAAGATATTAAGAAAATTTTAGATATCATAGTCATCTATTTTTGTTCCATACACTAATATTATGTGATTTCATGAAGCCTCTTTTATAAATATTCTTATCATTATTCACAGATAAATGTGTGAAGTTGAATCAATATACAATCTAGAATTGCAAAAATAGTAGCAACGGAAATTCCAAAACTTACAAAACAAACCAATGATATATACAGGAACTTAGGATCCTAAAGTTCAATTACAGTGTCTAAACATGAAAAATATGAGTGATAAAAAACTAAGGATGTAACTTAATAAACAAGACGGAAGAGTTATTTTGCCATCTCAGCCCATCAAGTAGTTGAGGTATAACCCTAGACATGATAACGAAACCTATCTTCCATCAACTATTTTCATCCCTCTTGTGAAAAGCTTAATCTTCCCTTAACCTATGCGAGCCAGTGAGATCTAGCTACATAGTCTGTGGAATTTCAACCACAAGTCCTTTTCTTGGTTATTAAACTACAAAATCCAACAATAACAGTGAGAAACATGCACAGGAAAAGAAAGTAGGCAGAACTAACTGCAATTGTTAAAAAAAAAAATCCCGCAAAATCCATTGTTTTATTCTGTATAATGTAAAGTATATAGTTCTTCAAATCACCCCAAAAAATCTCGGTTTTACCATTTAACATTGATTTTCCTTCATCCTTCAAGTGCATTTTGAAAGTAAAATTCAATTACATGTTGCAGCCTCTTTTTTTCGTGTGGTAAAGGCTATAAGCCCGATTTGGAACACTCTCAACATGCTCCAAGGAAACAGAACAGAATTATGTAGAACTAATACAGGCAAATAAACCCTTATTCTCCATAATTTACACTTGTGCAAGTGCAACTAATTCATCTACATAATTTCGCTTCCTCTTCCATTCTATCGTGAGTTGAACGGAGAGTTGACTAAAGATCAAACCTTCTCAAATTTAGAGTACTAATGTCATTGATTGAAATTTATATTCAGTTTTTTTAAATATTTTATTGTCGTATTCAAGCAATGCATATACTTGAAAAGTTAACTCATATAAGAAAATCACAGTTTTGAGTTTTCCTTCACGGATTCAACAAAAGAGCTCAATCCTTACTGCCCATAAATGAGGCACCAAAAAATATTTATGCACATGCAAGTAGCTGATGCATTTCCTTAGCTAGGTACCGTTTACATGACCAGTGCTGAACCAAACAATCATATGCAAATCAAAGGTAGCAAATAATACAGATGAGTAAATCTATCCTATTCCATATAATATTAAATCCACTATCTTCTACCCCTTGATATCCCAAATCAAAGACCCAGATCCAAATAGAATTAAGACTTTAGTTATCTGGCAACCATTTCCTTCACCTATAACTTAGGTCGGCCACTCTAAAAGCGAAAACTTTACTCTTATATACCAGAAAGATCTAAATTTCTTGACTCAAAACTAATAATCATGAAAATTGATACATTTACACCGAACTTTCTTCAATTACCAGAATTACACTTAAACCCTAAACCACAAAAGCCCTAAAACTTTGACAAAATCACAGATCTACACCAAACTCAACCAAAAGAACCCATTTCTAACACCAAAACGAAGAGATTATAAAGTAAATCATTCAGATTCGAAATGCGATACCTCCGTATTCATCTTTCTCTGAGACGATCCAGCGCCCCTCGAATGCTTCATCAAATGATTCGTAAAATATCTGAAAAAATAATCAAAATTTTAGTTTTCGCCCCCATAAACTACGACAGTCGAAACAAAATCGCCAAAAACTCAAGGGAAATCATGAAATATTACTGGATCTGAAGCCCAAATCTGAATCGTCGAGCAAGCGATCAAGAGCAAAAGGATCTGAGACGAGATCTGCAACTCCCCCTTCATTGCAAATGTCATAAAGAGAAAAAAAAATTGAAAATAAAAATGATTTTTTTTAAAAAGAAAAACCCTAGCTTTGATTTGTGAACTGAGATTTGAGCTCACTCATAAAAAGACTCGGGGTGAGGTGGTTCGACCAATGATATTCGAGAGAGCGTGGCAGTAGCCAGTAGTATTTTGACACGTCAGCCCGTTACGTTTCTGTTTAAACGTAGGTTTTTTAATCCATGTAGCTGGCTCCGTGCTCCGCACTCTCCCCCATTTTGGGGTTAAATCTTAAAATACAAAATTATTTAGTCCTGGAAATTTATATTATTTGGTCTCTTTAGTATCATGTAAAAATAGTCATGGTTACAATTAGTAACATATATAATGTAATTATAAGGGACTATAAAAAAAATTGCAGTTACAATTTATTGCATTAATTGCAATTTTCAGATTGTATTGCTATAATGAGTCATTTTTATGACGAGAAGTATGTTTGAAGCAACATGACAATTTTCTGAAAAAAGATTCAACTGGCAAAAATAAATAAATAAATATAATCCCAACAAAGTAAGCACCTCCAAAGCCCCAATTAAAGTGTTTATAAATAGCAATTAGATTCGAATTTATTTTATATGCATCAAATCGCCTCCCGCATAAGTATGCAGTTTTTTATTTTCTTAATAGTTATATTTTAGTTAAAATTTTTTTTGCTATGATATGTTTTATAAGACTTTTGATGTAGAGATCCGGCCAGATAAAACATTCTAGAAAAAAGTTTTTTTTTATCACGAAGTGTTGAGGGAGATAATATGATGGTTTTCATCCTTTTCTATATTTTTCTCAAGGCCTTATCCTTGACTTAAAGATTTCTACATTGACCCTTTATAAGTTTAATTGTATTTTAAATATCTTTAACCTCAATGTCTTATTCCTTCAACATTCCCAATGATTCCATAAACTACCTTTCCTCTTTCCTCTCAAGATCTCGATCATTGCCCCTTCCGCGACCACCCCATCTCCCTCATCGTCACTAAGGGATCCCCCTTGACCAAGTAGAGTCATGTGACCCACTTTGGGCAAGAGGATCAAGAACCGCTTAGCATTTAGGGATTTCTTAGATAACTCTTCTTAACTTTTAAAATGTCATAAAATCTATCGTAACTTTTGAGGTTCTCAGAAAATCCTTTAACTTTCAATATTTTATCAAGAAGTGCGAACCACATTTTTCACTATAAAAAATAGCTTCTTGAATAATTTGACCCACCCACTTGAAATCTATAGCTAACTTCGATTAAGAGATTCTTTTAAAAGATGTTGAAAGTTGAAGACGTTGAAAGTTGAAAGGGACATTTTGAGAACCCCAAAACTTAATGAGGGTTTTGTGATAGTTTGAAAGTTACAGTGGGCTATCCAAGAAAAGCCCGAACTCAAGGATTTTTTTCCCCCTGAAATTTATCCACAAAAAAACTCACATTTCAATTAAAGCTCATAGCTTGAGAATCTAATACCGTACCGGTGATGTATTTGATAGTGGAACTAATGATGCGATTATGTATGTTTTTACAAATGTAAAAACTCGTCCGGGGCGATTGTAAATTTTTAAATTATTGCTATAATGTTATTCTTTAGTGATGGAAAGGAATAACAATTTAGACCAGTCAGAGGAACCTAAGGACCAAAGTGATATTTATAGCATTAGCTGGTTCTGCTATCATTAAACCATACTGTAACTTCTGCTCCTTCAATTTCCTCCAAATCTTTCATATTTCCATTTGATTTAAGTGGAATTAGACCAAGTCTCAATGAATTACACAAAATGTTAGTTTTAACCCTCCTTCAAATGTCTTTTAATTTTTCCTCCTCCCTCAATCATTTTTTTCTCTCTCTCACTTCCTTGGCTGCTGCCGTCTCCCTACAAGACCATCTCCTTTTGATCTTTTCCAAAAACACGTCGAAGTAAACAAATGATAACTAAAGTTGTCAAATTAATTAGCAAACAACTTTAGCTAATTATTTTCTTAAATTTGTGCCTATTTTGTTACATTTAGCATATTTTATCGCTTCTAGCTATTATTTAACTTTGTGTTGAATTTGTCAGCTTTTGCCATTGTTTGTTAAACTTTTTTGTCTAATGTGTTACCTTTAACATAATTTTCTTTCTCATTTGATATAACTTTAAGAGATTGTTTTCTTTTTGGATCTAAAAGATTATTCTTGGGAGATAGTTTTTGGATCTGAAAGATTATTATTTTGCCTCTAGAATACAGATTCTATCAGAACATCTTCATGGAATGATATGATCTACAAACCATTTAGATGGTCGGGCGGTAAACATGGGAATGTTATAACTCTAATATTTATGGTGCAAACTACCTCACTACTATTGGGTAGTTCTGGTTGGACCTTATTTCCATCTGTGAGAGAGTTTTGGGACTTGGAGATCTCTTTTGTTGTATCTTTCTAGTTTGAATTATCGAAAGTAATTATCTGTTGATACTCTTATAAATTCGAGTATCTAAAATATCAAAAAGCAAGAGGTAGATCAAACATCAACGTCCAAATTTAGTAAGTGGGAAGCGACAAAAGTAACATTTTTTGCGACAGAAGTAACATTTTTTTTTGTTTGTCTCGCAAAATATTAGATGTAGTGCAAATAATATTTTCTACTCTTCCATTCACTTTTTTGTTGTTGTGATAATCATTGCCAATATTGTCAGGAAGTAAGAAAGATTGTTTTTCGAGATTTTATTTAGAAATGAAGAATATCTATACAATATAAAATTTGATATTATTTCTAAATTGACTCATGTTTTAGTTACTTAAAAGCAAAAGAAATTTTAAAAATAAGGATGCCATAAAGTATCAGATTTTTCCTTAGAAGTATTAGCAGTGGCCTCTAATTTATTTCATAGCTACTTCCATTCGCCCAAGTAAAGCGGCGGTTGCAGTTCCATAAAAACTCGAATCCTATTATTCTTGAAAATCATATATCGAATCCGAATCCAACCCGTTTACAACCCAATTATTTTCCTATTTAAAAGCGGATCCTGATCTAAATCCGCGTTACGGTTTACCCGGATCCGACAAACCACCGCCCCAAATTTGCCTCCTCTCTAAAATCTCGCTCCTTTTCTGCGCACACAAGAACTAAAGATTCCGAATTGGGAGCGAATCTAGGGTTCAATCTCGATTTCGGATGGTAAGAGCTCTGAACTGCTTATTATAGTTTCAATTTTCCCTTGATTTTGGCTCAACTTCATTCGATTTGGTAAAATTTATATAAGATAGCCTGGTATTAAATTCTTTTCTCTTCAGTGAGAAATTGCAATGTAATTATTTGATGGCAAATTGTGAAATTGGGGAAAGTTACCATTTGATGTTAAATTCAATACAAAATTTGTTAAATTTCGTAATTAATTTTAGTTTAGTTAGGAAAGGTTATCAGTAGAAAGTTAGAATCTAATTTTTAGTGCTCTTTTGATGTATTAAGTACGGGTGCTCTCAGTACAACTGATAAACCCCAGCTAAAATAGGATTAGGGTTTAGGAGATTGATGTGATCTTCAAGTTTCCTTGTTTGGATGCGGGAGACTATTACCTGAAATAATTAGAATTCCTAATTGGATTAGGATTTGACAATCAAACCTATAAGTATAGGGCTTGAGGAATTTTTTTTTTTCTGCGGAGAATTGAAGAGATTTTTGCAAACAGAATTAGCGTTCAAGTTGAGACAGTGCCTGCCGAGGATTCTTGTGATTTTAGTTCAGTGTCCTTATTGACTAGGTATGCTATTTGTAAACTTCTTGATTCAATGCTTAGAATTTTTTTATTAAATATTATTGGAACACATGGTACTATTTTCTTTACTACTTGGTTTTAAGAGAGATTATTTCAGTTTTACTCTCTCAGATCGTAAGACACTTTCAAGCAAATGATTGCAGACTCAGTTCCAGAAATCTATTTTGTTCACATCTTGCACCTAAATTATTTTAAAAGGATGTTTTTATATTAAATCATTAAAGTCGCAAAGCTTTCTGATTTTACAGTTTTGATCTGGACTGATCCCCAAAAACACAATTTCCACTATAAAATATTCTGAAGAGCTGTAACTACAACTCGCAATGCTAACTGAAATAGGATTTGGATTTGGCTTTTGATCCCCTAGTTTTAGTAGGACTCAACATAATTCATGCCTAAAAGATTTCGGTGTTGATGTTATCTTAAGGTTTCCTGATCTGGATAATAACTAATTGGAAAGGATTGTGGGTCTTTTTCCCCCCGAACTAAAAGCAGATTTGATGTTGAATTTGGAAGTCCAGTAAAAGAGCAGAACTTAGGAGACTATCAGCTGAAACAATTACGATTCCTAATTGGTTCCTAATAGGATTAGGATTTGGCAATTAAGAATTATAAATACAGGGCTTGAGGCTTTAAAAAAAAAGAATTGAAGAGATTTTTGAGAAGAGAATTACATTTGAGCTTTTACTACTTGATTTCTCATAGTAAGAATTGCTAATATTTGATTTCTCATAAATGATACTGAGGCATTCTTACTATTTGTTAGCATCGAGGCAATTGTTTCTATCTGTTTCCTAAGTTGCTTACATGTGAATAACTTACAGTCTCTCATATCGTGGTGTTTTATTTTACAGCAATATGCCTCGGAAGACAAATTATGGAAATTACTACGAGGAAGACTATGATGATTATGATGATTATGATGACTATGATGAGCACGACTATGATGACGTGGAAGTGAATAGTTATAATCATGGCAATGAAATAAATAATTGCTCTTATTCTGAAGAAGGGCATGGTGAGTTACATATATTATATAGTTTGATGATTTATGTTTATACAGTTTTAGTTTCTTTGTCTTTTTATATATGCTCTACTCATAATTGTCATTGATCTGTTGATGTATCATCTGATACATGAAGACAAGTCATCGATGGAGATATGATGCAACGATCCTTAAAATGTAGGGGATGTGGACATAATACAAGAAGAAATAAACATATGCGTAACACACCAAAATACTTAATAGGAGGTCCGTAGGACATGCTTCACAAATACTAGGGAAAAAATTAACCTCAATAATTAACATAGGTGAGTTATAAAAGAAAAATATTTGAATAAAAGATAAATATTTAAAACTCCAATGTAATACCCAGTTACGTGATTTTGAGGCATTTGTTTTATACTAAATTAGCATCTAAACCAATATCATAAGGTACTTTTTAAGTTATAGCAAAGTTAGATGGCTTTGCAAGCGTCGATGTAGTACATTGATTACCTCTTCGCATGCTAGAGGATCGGGATGATGCTCAACATGCAACCTTTAGATTTTTTTAAAAAGAGCAAAACAAATGGGCCCCTTTTCATGATTTTCTAGAATTTGGCACAGGTCTGTGATGTCCGCTATATAATTCTTTTTTCATACACTCTATGCTTTGCTGGTGTGATCATGAAGTGACTGGCCTTCTTAGTTTCTGCTAATTGCCTCTAAATCTGTATTTGTTTTACAAAAAAGAGTAACATCAGATGTCATGCTTATCTTAAGGTTGTTTTTTAGTTACTAACAGTTTGTTCTGCACATTTACTAACTAAGATGTAATTATATACAAACTTTATCCTTTGCAGTTAGGAACCGTGTGTTATTTGTTTATAGATATAATTAAAATTGGGAGTGGGAAAAAGAGTATTTTGTTCCTTTTCTTGCTTGCATAGCCCATGACTTATGTTAATGTAAGTGTCACAACAGAGTTTGAATCTCTTTGTCTTGTCTGCTGATGCTGCTTCTTGCTCTAACAGGAAAAAAGCCATCCCTGAAAGATAAGACAGCTAGCAAGTCTGAGCTTTGGCGTTGTTCAATTTGCACGTATGATAATGACGGAAGCTCATTATCTTGCGACATGTGTGGAGCTTGTCAAGATTTAGGCAACCATAGGGAAGCTGCCGTTCCTAATTACAAAGAACCTTGTGAGTTGATCATTCTTAATTACACAAGATTTCTGATTTTCCTCTGCAGATGAGAATGCAGTTGCCAATTGTTTTTTTTTTCCTACTTTATGGCCATGCAAATATTTAGTTGACAGATTCCTCGCAACCATGAGCATCACTAACAGCTCCTGTGTATTTCTTTCAGCATCTACTAGTTTTTCACCCAATGAAGTACCAAGAAGTTCATCTGGATCTTTACCTAAATCGAGTCGTCAAAATGGAACTGAGAGCAGCAATATCAGGGAGAAAACAGACATGCCACAGGGTCTACCTAGCAAGCTCGACAATGTGAAGTTGGATGATGCTTTCACAAGTATTAGAAATGATAATGGAATACCAAGCAGTTGTTCTGGGTCTTTATCTGAACCGATACCTCCCAATGGATCTGAGACCAGCAGGTTCACGGAGAAAACTGACATTCCACATAGCACAACACGCAAGGTTGACTACAAGCCAGAAAAATGGATGTTGAATGACCAAGAGCAAGGACTCTTTAATCAGTTGAATCTTGCAATTGTAAGTAAATTCTTTGGGTTAGCCTAGTGACCTATGCTCCACAAATTCATCAGAATATGTATACATTACCGCCATATTAGTTATTTAACTTGAATCATATTGTCAACAATTTTACCAGGTGGGCCATGTTGATTCTGGGAAATCCACATTATCAGGTAGGCTGCTACATCTATTGGGTCGAATATCTAAGAAAGAAATGCACAAATACGAGAAGGAGGCGAAACAAATGGTATGTTATTTACTTGCAGATACACTATTAGTTTATTGCACTCTCTGTCATGCCTCATAGAGGGACTCCAGAGCTGCATGGGCTGAGTTTAGCACAGGGCAGTCTAGGGTAACTTACGGCAGGATGTTTAGCATCTGATAACCTTTACCATTCCAACTCATTTTCTAGCCCAGCTTGCTCAATTGGCATTCAGCAATCTCAGCAGCTTAAACAACGAATTTGTTCTAATTAAAATTATTTCTTTTTAGTTGCTGAACATGGTTTAATCATTCTACAACGACTTTCAACTGCAGGGAAAGGGATCATTTGCGTACGCATGGGCAATGGATGAAAGTTCTGAAGAGAGGGAAAGGGGTGTAACAATGACAGTGGCTGTTGCATATTTTGACTCCAAAAAGTACCGGGTGGTTTTACTGGATTCCCCAGGACATAAAGATTTTGTGTCAAATATGATATCTGGTGCTACACAAGCAGATGCTGCTGTTCTTGTTGTTGATGCTTCCAAAGGATCCTTTGAAGCAGGTATGGATGGTATTGGCATTGGACAAACAAAGGAACATGCTCAACTTATTCGGAGTTTTGGTGTCGAGCAACTTATTGTTGCTGTCAATAAGATGGATGCCGTGGAATTCTCTAAGGAAAGATTTGATTTTATTAAGTTGCAACTTGGTTCTTTCCTCCGTTCCTGTGGATTCAAGGAATCATCTGTCACTTGGGTTCCACTTAGTGCCATGGAAAATCAGAATTTGGTGTCAAGTGCTTCAGACAAGCGTTTAATATCTTGGTAAGATCCAGTTAATGAGTCACTCTTCTCTATATTTTTCTCACCTTGAAATATATGTAAACAGACATTAATATTTTTCTCAACTTGAAATATATTTAAACAGGGATTAATATTTATTGCATCTAGATGCGCAGAATCTTTTTTTGAATATTCTTTAGTATTTATGGCTTGACATGCAATGTTTGCCATGGAAGTGATTATTAGCTTAACCCATCATAGGACGTAAAACCGAGCCATGTTTGTAAAAATGGGAGTATTCTTCAAAATAAGTACCACGGCAGATATTTAGGCCCTAAAAAATGGTCTAGACACATGCCCTCTCGGCCTTCCAGACACACAATTAATTTAAATTGATGAATTCGTTACCATTTTCTTCAAAGAACTCCAATTGGTTACTTCAGGTTGGTTGGATTATTTCTTATGCTAGAGGTTCTTCTTATGGACTATATTATCATCTATCAATTTTGTAGGTTTCAAGGGCCGTGCCTATTGGATGCAATAGATTCCCTGCAACCTCCCCTGCGGGATATTTCAAAACCACTTCGTATGCCTATCTGTGATGTGACCAAGTTCCAATCACAGGGGCAGCTTGCTGCGAGTGGGAAGCTTGAGGCCGGAGCTGTTAAAAATGGTTCAAAGGTCATTTATTTTCCTGTTCTCATTTTATCTTTTTTTATTTTTTCCTGGCTGTACTTTCATCTGTCTGTTTGCATGGTTATGGATTTTCTGATTGTCCAGCTATTATTGCTTTAATTGTACGGACTGTTTCAATTGCTTATTTATAACATGGGATTTCTTGATTATTGGCATATATAATTGTGAAATAGCTACTTTCTTTTAGTTATTTATTTTTATAACTTTTCTTACATTCTGTTTTCTCCTTTATCTTGTTCTTGCAAGCAATATTCTGGTTTATAAAGAACATTTTACGTACCTATGCGTTTTTTCTTTTTATAATTTTCGCATACTTCATCTTACTGGCGAGGACCCATTTTCTCCTCTAGAACAACTTTGTAGACAGCTCACTGACTTGTTAACAAAAGTCAAAGTTAGCTGAAAGATAAACAATAATACAACAAAGTCTAAAGCAGTAAATAAGAAATAACAATGACAATGCAGTACATAAAATTAAAACTTAGGCTTTGGTTGTCTTATTAGCAGTTTAGGATCGGTCACTGGGCTACTGTCAGCTCACAGTATGCCCTCTATCACAACACTCATTAGATTCTCTTTGATTGAAAATTCTGTTCTTTCTTCCCTCTTGATAACTTGGCTAATTTCATCCATGTTAAGATGTCTTTGTTTTTTGTGTTGTCATTTTAAATTTATTTATCATTTCATTGCCTAGGCATTATTGGACTTATGAAAAGCTCATTTTGGTTGATCTAATGCATCAAAACAAAAATGAAAAGCGGAAAATAATAGAATAGAAAGCAATTCCTTCACAACCAAAGAGAATGACAACTGACAAACCTTTGTGGTTTTAGTTCCTCTAATGTTTTAAACTGGCTATTTCACCCCAAGTTCTCTTAGTCCTGCCTCTAGTTTTCATTTTGCACTTAAATACCACAAAAGTTACTCCATTAGCTTTAATACCCCAAAGTTTTTGTCCAAAAAAAAAAGGAAAAAAGAAGAAAGAAGAAGACGAAAACCGAAGTTCCGCAAAATTTGACTTTTGATATCCCAAAGTTTTAGTTTGCCAACAAAACACACCAAAGATCCACAAGATTTAAGTTTGATACCCCTAACATAAAACTTTTGTTAAATTTTTGTTAAAGTTTGGGGGATCAAAGTTAAATTTTTGTCAAGGTTTTGGGGTATCATTGTTAAATCTTCAAAATGAGGTAGACTTTGGGGGTATGTTTTGGGCAAAAAAACCTTTGGTGTATCAAAGTTAGCAATGGAGTAAACTTTCAGGTGCTTTACGTGTATATAATCCCACCATGAAGTATAATCTTATTACCTGCTCCTAATTGGTGCATTTAGCAGCTATTATGTGGATCTGTGTTGACGATCTAAAT
The DNA here is from genome assembly GCA_037177215.1 of Asparagus racemosus. Taxonomy (NCBI): domain Eukaryota; kingdom Viridiplantae; phylum Streptophyta; class Magnoliopsida; order Asparagales; family Asparagaceae; genus Asparagus; species Asparagus racemosus. The sequence goes on along the minus strand of JBAKGM010000412.1, from coordinate 16,468,990 downwards.
TGGGGTGATTGCAGGTTTTGTTGATGCCTTCAGGAGAGTTGGCTACAGTGCGATCTATTGAGCGTGACTCGTGTGCTTGTTCTGTAGCACGAGCTGGGGACAACGTCGCTATCAGTTTGCAGGGAATTGATTGGAACCATGTAATGCCAGGTGGCGTGCTGTGCCACCCAGATTTTCCTGTTGCTGTAGCGACCTCTTTGGAGCTGAGGATTCTTGTCTTGGACATTACTGTCCCAGTTCTAATTGGAACTCAGGTATGAGATCATCCCCTCACATGAACATATCAAGTCTGTTAGTGATCTTTTATAACAACAACAAAAAATTCTTTATTGAAAATTTTTGGGCTGAGTTACATGAATCCTATTCTTCTGTGTTCGGTTTTATTAGGTGTCATTTGACAAAGTGAGGGATTTAGTACAATTAACTCTCCTTAACCTGCAAAACACAATTTTTTTTTGACACGGAAGATAGTGAGTTAACCTGGCTTAATTTGCTAACTGCAAAAATTATAAAGGGGTTAAAATAATCCTTCTAGACAGGTTAAGAAAAGTTGATACTTTGAAATGAGGGGTTTGTTAATCTGCCTTTTGGTTAAAGAAATAACCTCTTTATTTATTTTAAAAAAAGTCAGTAATAATCCTCTCTTCCGATACAAAGACCTCAAGGATTATAATAACATAACGGATTAACGAATTTAATGCTTCTTTCTTCTAAATGGGTTAAGTAGCTTAACCATTTTTCCTTAAAATCTTTGCTAATTAGGATCTTTATTGATATCTTCAGCAATAAGTTAAACCGCTATATATCCTTTTTTTTTTTCCTTACGAAGTTCTTTTTATGTCATACCTCTTGTCCACCTTGCTTCATTAATTATAACTTTATAACCTCTCCTATTTGGTACATTTACTGGTCTTTGTTGCACTTGGTCAAACCATCTCAATTGATTCTTTCTCATTATAGTCAACCATCTTAATTGATTCTTTCTCATTATAGTCTTATCAACCTCTATCATCGATCTTATAGAGAAGCAAAAATTACAGGTTGAGTTTCATATACACCATGCAAAGGAGGCAGCAAGAGTAGTTAAGATAATCTCTCTCCTTGATCCAAAAACCGGGAAGGTCTCTAAGAAATCACCGCGCATCCTCAAAGCCAAACAAAGTGCTGTTATTGAGGTAAGTCAAACAAAACAATTTACTTGCATTTATCGAAACTTGCCCCATTGATAATCCTTGGTATCACATTTGAAATGCCATATAGTACCCTTTTGGAGCAATAAACTCTACCTTCATGTTTGTACTAATAAGGGGTTGTTCCTATATTCAGGTGGCTTTGGATGAGGCAGTTTGTGTCGAAGAGTTCTCAAAATGTCGAGCCCTTGGAAGGGTATTCCTTCGATCTTCTGGAAATACCGTTGCAGTTGGTGTTGTGACTCGAGTATTTGAGCGTGATTCATAATTCCAGATGTAAAATAATGGAGAAATTTTTATGTTGGAGCTAATAGAAGCCCTTGGAGCATATGCAGAGACAGGAGAGCTAAACAAATTTTGTATTGTTTTAGGATTATAGGTTGAGCATACATGTATAAGTCAATATTCATAATGTAACGTCGGCAATTAGAGTGATTTTTTTTTCAATTTATTTGGTTGTCGGAGAGATACATATTTAAATAAATGAGTTATTATTTGATAATGGCAGATCTCAGCATTTTGCTTGATATTTGCTCACTTTACTTGGTTTTCGGAAAGCTATGTATGTATTTGAAAATAGGTTAGCCTTTGATCCTGCACTTAAATTCCATGGTTCAATACTACTTTCTTTTGCCTCTTCTTTTAGTTATTTTTGAGTGGATGAAGCCCTGTTTTTTTAACAAAAAAAACTCTCGGATGTAGCCCTTTTGTAAGGCCAATTAGCTTATATACCCTATTGTTTTATCTATTTTTCACTTATATACCTAACTTGTATTTGGTATCAATTAAATACCCCAAATTTTTCTAAACTTGCACTATACACCCTCACTTTCTTTGGCGGCACTTAGATACTCTAAAGTTTTGACAACTAGCATTAAAATACCCTAAAGTTTTTAAAACTTGCACATACATACCCTCGGTTATGCAAACTTGAATGTATTTAAGTGCAAGTTTTAAAATTTTCTAGTATTTAAGTGACAGTTTTAAAAACTTTAGGGTATTTAAGTGCAAGTTTTAATAATTTTAGGGTACATAAGTGCTACAAAACACAAGTGAGAGTATATAAGTACAAGTTTAAAAAAAAATTAGGGTATTTTGTTGCTATTAAATACAAGTAGGGGTATATAAGTGAAAAGTAGATGAAACAATAGGATATACAAGTGAGGGTATATAAGTAAAAAGTAAATGAAATAATAGGGTATACAAGTGGCGGCCACCTCGCCCACCAAAAGAACTTCTACTATGCTTAATTGGTACAATAAGAATGGTGATAATTGCTTGCTAGCAGGCAAGAATAAGCATGAGGGCAAGGTCACCCACTATTTATTATTCAAATCATTTCAAAACATGTTGCCAGCAATTATGCCACGGACAGAAAAGAAAAAAGTTATATGTTGTCATCCTTCTTGTCTATGTCTTATCAAAACTTCAAATTTAGAAATGTGTGGGTCGAGTTAAGAAATATCTCAGATATAAGATCATTGTTATCATTATAGATGTAAATGAAGTTTAGTTACGAGGTTTATCTGTCCATATCAAACTTAAAAGGCATGAAGCGTCGAACACAATACTGCTTTCATATTAAAGATAGTTCATTTTCATGTTTAAAGTTTTACCAGAAGAAGAATGTTGGAAATGAACATCCAATTCTCCGATCATTGTCTTGTGAGAATGATAAACCCTCAGAATTACCTTCAAATTACCTTCAAATTTAAGTCGATGGCGAGTGTCTCATTGTCTTCAGATAACCACGTTCATTTGATTATTTCACTTTTTTGTTTGTGATAGAAAAATTGAAGGGGGTACATGGAATTTTTCTAGCCTTAAAAGGCAAGCAATTAGTCAAGATAAGTTAAACGTAAATTTCAGAAACCCCCTGAACTTTGTGGCAATTTTCATGAAACCTCCATGAACTTTGAGAATTAGAGAAAACGCCCCTAAACTTAGGGAGTTTTACAAAACCTCCCTGAAGGTTTGATTTCCGCATGTGGCGTACTTTTCCTTAAGGGAAGATCTTACCGTTAGAGCTTAAACCGTTAGAGCTTACGGCTTATGCAGACTCGGGTTAAGTTGCAATTTTAACTTTTTTCTTACAAACATACCCAATACGAACAAGAAAGTATAAAAGAGACCCAGGTTCACAGCTTTCAATGTGCACCAAAGGGATGCTAGCGCTTGCATATTGGACTTCAGAATTCATGCACGGATCATGTGGTTGACATGCTTTTGCTACACATTTAACGCCATGAATACTTTCTCAAGATGAAACATGCAACTACACTCAAATCACAAATTTGGGGTTGCCAAGTGAAAATAATATCCCTGCTTTGAGGTAGCAAAGTGAAAATAATATCCCTTTTTCTAAACACCTCAATTATTCTCAACAGCTCACTCCCACACTACCATCAAAGGCAAGAGCCAAGCACATACACTGCACATTCTTATGCACGTTATACTCTCTTCTCTCTCTCTCTCTCTCTCTCTCTCTCTCTCTCTCTCAAAAGCAAAAGAGAAGAATGGAAGAAAGAAAGAGATGTGGGAATGTCGGGCTTCTTTCTCGTCCCTCGAGTTGCTTGAGATCTCTCATGGGATTCGCTCGCTTTTACTTTTGACTGGGAGATTTCTGAGCAGACCCATGACCAGGTTCAATCTCTGACCTTGGATTCTTCTCAAAGTTTAGATGTTTGGATCTTTGGGAACGTTAAAGGACCCACTCTGTCCAAAGTTTTGTATTCAAATTTCTCGGGGGTTTTTTTTTTTTTTTTTTTTGGCGTTTAGATTCTAATTAGTTAATAAAGAAAATGCCCACCAATTATTTTGCTTTTAATTCATTGGAAAATAGCTCCAAAAACTCATTTTGCATTCAAAGTCTAGCTTAGCATTTTGGTGTTTGCAAGCAGAAAATTTGATTAACTTTCATGGGTTCATCTCGACTAAGCTAAATGTTTTCATCTAGATCCCTATCATTCGGTAACCAGTCATAATTCAAAACGGTAATTGCCTTTATATTTTTATTGTGATCAACACGTTTCATGCAAACTCTGTTATCTCTTCTCTCACAGATACCCAACTTGCAGTGTAAGCTCTATTTCTTACCTTTTCCTCCTTTTTTCACCCAAACTTTTTATCAAATTTTTTTCATTGTTACTTCTTAGCAGAAACTTTTACAACTTTATAATGCCAAGGCATAATCAAGCTGATGAGAGGTTTATATATGGAACATCCAAGATCAGGAAAAGGGTCTCTTCCTCTCCTTCAGCATCATCTTCTCTGCTACAAAACTATCGGTTTAAGCGAGCTGTTATGGTCAGCAAGAAGGGGGCGTCCACCACTCCTCCTCCTAAATGGAGGATGGACCCTAAATCACCATCGGCCAGTTCGAAGATCTCTGAATCATCTCGACAAAATGGCCCTGTGTCAGCCAGGAAACTTGCAAGTGCTCTGTGGGAATTGAATAAAATTCCTTCACCAAGATTCAGCGGGAGCTTGTCGACTAGGAGAGCTAGGAAGATGGTGAAGTCTCGCCCTCATCGGCTATCTGATCCTTCTCATAGCCCTGATTCTGAGGTCAGTGTTGAATATTTTGGTTTAGCAAAATTTGGTTTAGATGTCATTGGTTTTTAGTTTAATTCATTTTTGTTGATGTATTACAGAGGAGGGATAGATCAAGGTCTGGAAGTTACACTAGAATAATGCCGATTGTTTCTCAGAGAGTTCGGTGCAAGGGCAGAAATCATAGAGCTTTGGATTGGCTAAGTAGTTCTAGTTCGATGGAGGTATCCCAGTTCCACTCCCTTTTTCAATTTTTCCTAGTACTTTTTAGGTTGAATTTTCAGTTTTTTTTTTCTCTTTATTGGACATGGGCATGAAAATTGAGGATCTCTTTATCTTGTGATTGATGAATGTGGGCATGAAGCATTATGAATTTTGATTTCCCCATTTTTGTGCGCTTAATAATAGTTTTTGTTTTTGAGTCAACTTTCATTCTCAAGCGACTTGTTTAAGTAGTTCCTACTTATTATACTGTGAAATGGAGCGTATTCTGATATCAAAGGCGTTTCTGTCATTTTCTGCGCGTGTACCTTATATGCGCTAGTTATTAGCTTGTGCATAATCATGCGTATCGAAGAAGCTGAATGATAACAGTCAACATGCTTGTTTCCCCCTTAGTTGTTGCAAACAATATGTACCACTGAAAATTCCATTAGTGATGGAAGTTTAAGATCTAACACGACATTTCAGGGGACTAAATAAGAGAATTGTTCTTTCCTGAAGCTCAGGTCTTTGTGTGGATCGTCAATAGGAATTTGGACTATAAGGCAAAAAGCCTGTCAAGTAATTTTATCAATATATGAATAGGCGCATGAATACCAGATGAAATGAAGTAAAATGCTAAAAAGTTAAGGCATTTGAACTTGAACCTTGTTCAACTATGTTGTGCCTATATGGCGTTAGATTATTCAAAACCTTGTGCGTCTGCGAATAGCCTTGCACCGACCACTTTTCCCTTAATTTGATTCAAGAAGACTGAATGATGATTTGGAATCAGATATTGATTACATTGACTATTTAACCGAGACAATTTTAACTTCATAAAGTATTTCTCAAGACTGTCATAAAAGCAAAAAATTAGGTGTTCATTTGTTCTAGCGAGCTTAATTCTTTGACTTATAGGATTATCTTGATGCACTTGAGACATACACATTTTCGCAGAGAGCTTAATTTTAAGTCTGCTTGGATTTCTAGATTCTGGCTTAACGAGCTTTTGCACCGATAATCTAGTCAGAAGAGCTGTTACCAAATTTTCAAGACAGAATCTGTACAAAACTTAGGATTAGTGTAGAAATCTCTCTTTAGAAAATCTGCAATCATGTTTCCCCATTAATTTCTAGTTGAGTGGTGGATTACAGGGAGAAATCTGTCGATTCAAACGTGAATTATTGCATCATATCAAAATACACAATATATAACGAATTAAAGCACATCTGTTACATGCAACAATGACATTCCCCACACATTGAATTTCAAATTACATACCGTAACATACAGAATCTTTCCACGGGAATATCCACTAAAAATTGAACTTCAACTACTTTTCTTCCCCCCCAAACTTCATTCATGTCCAATATGATCAAGTAAATATCTGATCTAAGTCTGGATTCCTTACCAGATATTGCTAATGAGTTTGATATCTTTACAATATTTGCACTCATATTCGTGTTCAACTATGCAACAAGAAAAAGATACAAGCAAGGCAATACGTCTGTGCTAGTTTATTGCATCATATAGTACATCATAACTTGTTAATGTTATGGTAGAGATAGAAACTTCCAATAGCTTATTTTTCCTCTCCTTTGTCCACTTATTCTATTGCAGGCTGATGTGCATTCTCGGGGACTCACTCCCAAACGCTCAACCATGGGAACAAAAACCGGGTTAAAAAACCTCAAAAACATTCTGACATCTTCCAAAGAGCTTCTCAAGCTCCTCAACAGAATCTGGGGACTAGAAGATCATCACTCATACGCCCTCTCTCTTTTCTCTGCCCTTCACGCTGAACTTGATCAAGCCAGGTCTCAAGTAGAACATCTCGTCCAAGAACTAAAAGTGAACCAAAATGAAATCAGCTGCCTCAAAAAACAATTCAAGCAAGAGAAATCGTCTTGGAAAATCAAAGAGCAAGAAAGAATCAAGACCTTCATAGACCAGCTCGCATCAGAGAAGAAATTGAGAAGGAGAGCAGAAAGACTCAACAATAAGCTCGGATTAGAGTTAGCCAAGGGAGTTAGAGAGCTCGAGAATGAGAGAGATTTGCACTGTATTGAGCTGAACATGGAGAATACTAAAGGATATGTTGAGAAGTTGGATCAATATACTGAGAGGTATACATCGGTTAAGAAGTTAAGGGATCAAATGTTGGCTGGTAATAGAGTCACTTTGCCTCGTGGTTTGTTCAGTACAACTCGAGAGTTTGCGAAGGATTGAAGGGTGCAGGCATCGTGAGAGCCATCAGAGAAGCGATATTTTTAAACACTACAGCTTCATTTCACTCTTAGTTGCCACCATTTTCCTTTCCTTCTTGTTCTTGTTGAATTCAAGCTGTTCATCTTTACCTGTGTAAAACTTATTACACCACAAAGTTTGCACTGTAATTATGGAAAGTTTTAAGGGACAGAAATTTTTCTTTGATACTTATTTTTCACTTGTATGTTATGAACATGTGCTGTCACAATTTTGTTATGTACTTGCATTTTGAAGAGGAAGCCGGAGCTGTAGTGAGTTGTACGTAAATCTTTGAGTGTATTGAATTTTTGGGTAATGGAAATGGAATGTGCTCATATACATTTAAGCCTCAAATTACGAGCAAGTGTCTGTTTTTTATTCTGTATTAATTGTATCTATTTTTGCCAGTGTTTTCACGGTGAACATTATCGGTTACAGCTGAGCAAGAATGTAAAATTTACATTAAAAAAATACAAAACAAATTATTTTCAATTATAAATCCGCTTATGAAACAATACATATCCTACGTTGCTCCTTGTGCATTATAATATGTTACTTATTTTACTCCATTTCGTTCCAAGAAATACAATTAGAATAGCGCGTTTCAAAGTAGATGCTATATTTTACTAATTCAAACTTTTATTTATGGACCTTTTTGAGACCCCCTTAAAGTCTTTTTCTCGTATTTTGATGTATTAGTCTTTCAGACTTTTAAGCTGTTTAAAGCAATATGTTAAAATGAAGAATAGAAATGAGTATTGTTTCCGCCGGAAATCGGTCCTGAACGTTCCATTGATTGTTTTCGAAGTTACAAACGCCTTTATGGGCTTACAG
>JBAKGM010000412.1:16428458-16442172 GCA_037177215.1 Asparagus racemosus | reverse complement strand
AACCCCCCCCCCCCCCCCCCCCCAAAAAAAAAAAAAAAAAAAAACCCCATAACCCAGAAGAAGTGGTGAGAGCTCTTTCAATACAATGGGGGAAAAAGGCAGAACATAAAGTCATATTTATTTGGTCTACAAACATGCAATTTTCAATATTATCTCTTCAAAGAACAGTGGAAAGAGCATGGCATTATTTAAATAACTCTGAAACCTATGGGAAAATTGGAAAACATTTCTGATATAGACAAAGCATGATAAGTAGTTTAAGGTATTTTAGGAAAATTAGGAAACACGACGTGATTCTGTGAAGACAAAAGCATCGTATGCAACTTCAAGGCGTGCAACTTGATTCAGACAAAGCATAAGAAAACTGGGAAAACATTACAATATTCTGATATAGTCAAAGCATGGTGTGTAACTTGAAGGTTCACTTGATAACACAAATGCTATCGAGAACAGGTATTTATATTCATTTTGATCGCCGAGATTCTATGAATACAACATCGCCAAGAACTGACATCAACTTCAACAATCAAGAAGAGAAAAGCTAAGAGGCCTTTTTAAAATGCTTTCTAACTGCAAAGTTAACAGGTTCCTAAGTGAGGAGCATTAATCATTCCACAAAAAGTCATTTCTTATGCATTTTGCTAGAATCAGGAGAATTCTGATGCAGCAGTGACAAAGGCTGTCTCGGTGAATCAGAACCATCAAAATCAATCAACCTTCCTTCACTCAAGCTCGACTTGCGTTTACCCTGAATATTTTGTGAAGAACCATGATCATTATTAGAAGCTGTATCACATAAAAAGGAGTGACCCAGTGAAAATATCTTGATCACTCACTTTGGAAGAAGCGCCCACTGAGGGTTTGCAGGATGAAGGTTTGGTTTCAGATCCCTGGCGATTTTTTTCTCTGTGTAACTGCCTTACAAGCCTCTTATTCTCTTCTTCCAGCAATTTGTTTTCCTCAAAAAGTACCTTAACCTTTAATAAAAATATTTAAGGGATGAGATTGTGATAAGCGCATCAAGAAAAAAAAAAAAAAAAAGGTGTCAACTACATTTCTACCTCCTCTTCAGCTCTGAGAAGGTTGACCCTTAGATGTTCTTTGTCCTTCTGCAAGGATTCAACTTCAGCGGCTAACGCTGTGATCTGGAGAGTTTGCAGACTTGCAGTCAGTTTCTCGTAATCGAAATGCAAGAAAGTTGCTTAAGGTTCCCATTAAAAAAGTAAGAGAAGTTAAAAGGATGCATAAGGAAATGAAAGCTAAACTATGTATTCATGCAACTTCAAACCTAACCCAAGGCAGCTCAACCACATTTTATGTCAAAGGCTAATGAAATTCCAGTTTTCTTAGATGTATCACAAAGCAACATCGCGTGTTATAAAAGTTATACGAACAGAAGTTGGCAATATTCAGATAAATGTAATAATGAGGTAGCAAGTAATCTGCAAAAACTCATCCACTAAAATAGAAATATTCAAGAAAGAAGAATGTACAACGACATAGTCCCTTCGGATTTCATAGTCCTCAATTTTCAAATCCTTGTATCTTCCATTACGGTGTTCCACCTTAGTGCATTTTTTGATATTTTGACAGATGTTGGAATGAGCATCAATTGGCGTACGACCTAGATATGATGATTTGATTTATCTAAGAGAAACACGATTGCTCCTAATTTTAGAAAAGTGTTATTCTGATCACGTGTTAAAAAATTTAAAAATTTGTTATATTCCAAAATGATCAAATATCTAATTAGTTGCATGGACTTCAATTTAAAATATTATCATCTAGCCTACTTGTATCAAAACAAAGCAACCAATTTCTTGTTATTTGTTAACATTACCTTCAGAATTTATGACAGAGAAGAACCAAATTTTAATTGGTAAAAGAACAGCAGGGTAAACAATAAGAAAAGACAAGAGTATACAATTAGGTTGAGTCTGATGGGGGTGTCTAGATAGCAAATAAGGTTTTGAAGATAAAGCAGAATATTAAAAGACTGCATTCAATAAGAATTTTTTTAAAGTATAGGCTAAATTTATGCAAATAAGGCTTTGGAGATAAAAGTCGACTATTAAAAGACTGAAAGTATTCAATAATATTTTTTTTAAAAATATAGGCTAAATTTAGCAAATAAGGTTTTGAAGATGAAGTTGAATATTAAAGGAATAGACGAGAATACACAATTTAGGTTGAAGCTGCTGTGGGTGTCTAATTAGCAATAAGGTTTTGGCTATAAAGTTGAATATTAAAAGAGTTAAGTATTCAATAAGATTTTTTTAAAGTATAGACTAAAATTATGCAATATAATATTTTACAACTATCATGAAATTGTTGGAACAAGGTGCAAACAGGTAATCAGTGTCTATTGGACAAATTTTTAAAATAGACCTTCTAAGTATTTTATTTTTAAAAAACGACCTATTTGAGATTTATTTGCCATTTTCGACCAGTTTTAGCCATGTGGCTGAAACTGGGTCGAAAATAGCAAATAAAGTTTGAAAACTTCACGGGATTTAAAATCCCGTGAAGTTTAGTCACTAATTAACATGGCAAATAAAGTTTGAAAACTTCACGGGATTTGAAAACTAAAATACGTAAAAGGTCTATTTTGAAAATTTTATGTATATATCATTTTAACAATTTTCACCTGTACATCTCTGCGTAGACGTCCAAGGAAATAAACTTTCATTGTAGTTTACCTTTTGTTAGTTTCTTTTCAGTATTTTCTGATGAACTAGATTTGAAAAAGATTTTAAGTCTGAGAGAAGTCTACATGCTTATGCATGGTTCAGATTGTGGAGAGTGCAATAGCATTGCAAGAAGCAGGGTGCTTCGCGGTTGTGTTGGAGTGCGTGCCGTCAGCGGTAGCTGCTGCAACTACTTCGGCGCTTAGAGTTCCGACCATCGGAATTGGTGCTGGTCATTTCTGCAGTGGCCAGGTATTCACTTCGGGATGGAATTTCACAAAGGCTTTTTTTCAATATAAGCTTTCAAATGTGATATTTTGAAATCAGTCTCCCTAATTCTTCATATTCTGAAACTAGTCTCCCAATCTTTTGAAGTGCTTTCAAAATTAGTTCTCCGAGTCTTCATATTGTGAGATTAGTACCACAAATCTTTTGAATTTTGTCTCGTAAATATTTCAACCGGCCGCTAACTAGAAGAGCTAATTTCAAAACTTTTAGAGATTTGGAGGACTAAGTTCAGAACAGTACTGAAAGATTTGCGTGACTAATTTCAAAATATGAAAGATTTGCGGGGCTAATATAGAAAAAAAAAACCCTTCCACAAGACCCCAATACTTGGGCCGTTCCCAAAAAAAAAGCCATAAATACTTTGTGTTTTCCGACAAAAATCTCCAAAGTGATGAAAATACCCCCATGCCAAAAATTCAGTTTTTTTTTTTTCATTCATTCTAATATTTTTTGTGCAGAACAAAAAGTTCCTATTCTACCTGTCACTGGGGTCAAATTTTAAGAGATTGTGAATATTTGTTTGTTAAAAAAAATGGATGAAAAAAAATATTTCTTTGGCCTTAGGGGCATTTCGGCACTTCAGCGTTCTATGAGAAAAGTTTTCGACGTATAGTAAGAAAAACAGAATATTAGGATGGCCTTTGGTTTATATGTAAAAGTGATACATTAATAGGTAAAATTCGCAAATTAATTTCTACACAATGACAATGATAACCCATTAATTCCATTGCAAACCTTTTTTAGAGAGTTTTGGTTTTACGTCTTGTCACTTTGTTTAATGTCTCTGCTTATCCACACGAAATATTCTTCCTTCATTCATAGACTGTTATACACACACACACTCTTCATGTTTTGATGTAAAACGCACTGGGAATATATTTATGGAGAAACAGGGCCGTCACAAGCCCAAACGCAGGCCCGGTCGAGGAAAATAACTTGCAACAAATAACATGTCATATTTCTCAAACCGTACGTCGGAATTGGACGAATTATATATGTAAATCGCATATTTTTTCGAAATGGAGTCAACCAAACTGACTGTTGTTCGGTTTGCCACCATCTGTTTTGCCAAATTCCCTCCGGATTGAGAGATATCAGAGTTTTTGTCTATTTTTTTACTGTTTTAGGTAATGTTTTAGAAGTCTGTTTTGATTAGGAAATAAATTCGGTTTGATTCCAAATTTGACCGATTTACTTCCCTTATCATAGGGAGTCTTTTGAGAAGAGTTTTATTATTTCTATTTTTGGTAAAGTTCGGGTCATAGTAGGAGTCTAATTTATTTTTCTATTTAAAAAGAGTCTTGTAAGTCCTAGAGACATATATCTTTTTATTAATTAAATTCCTCTTTAATATTTCTTCGTGAATTCAGAGATCGTTCTTTGTAGATTCAGAGAACAACCCTTGATGGATTCCGAGGTTTTACTTCCGCACTGCGTTATGTTTATCCTATTCTTTCCTAGAATATATTCAAGCAAATTTCATGAACATGCTTACTTGTTATTCAGTTAACATATTTACATAATTTAAAATGCAGGTGCTTGTTTACCACGACTTGGTGGGAATGATGCAACATGCCCATCATGCTAAGGTATAACTAAGGCTTTGTTCTGTTTTGTTACTCTTCTGTCTTCATCAACAACAACAACAACAAGAAGGTCTTCATCCCAAATTTTTGGGTGGGCTATATTAATCTTATTTACCTCTTCAGTTCTGTTAGGATTATCTCATTTGTTAGCTATTATCGCATCATTTTTTAGTTATTTATAACTAAATATTCTCGGTCTACCTCTAGCCTTCTTTGTCCTAGTAACTATAATCTTATAGTTCTTCCTGACTGATGAATTTAGTGGTCCCTATTATACATTGACTAAACTATCTCAACCTTCTATGATGTACTCATTTCTTATCTTATTCTTAAATGAACATCTACCAGACCACCATAACATTCTCATTTCTAGTAGAGTTATTCTTTATGAATGCTGCTTTTTAGTAGCCTCGTACTCTGATCTAAAAAGAATTGCTTATGTTATACTTGCCTTTTGAATTTTCCCTTCTATCTCATAGTTAAAAGGAATAATTTATTTTGCTCGTTCTAATTCGATTTGATGAATCTCATCACTATTTATTTTCTGGAACCAGGTCACTCCCAAATTTTCCAAGCAATATGGAAACTCCGGGGAGGTCATACACAAGGCTCTCTCAGAGTTCAAAAATGAAGTGGAGAGCAAATCATTTCCAGGTGCCAAGCACACTCCGTACAAAATAAGTGAGGCTGATGTTGATGGGTTTATGAATGAACTGCAGAAGATGGGTTTGAGTGAGGCTGCTTCTGCGGCTGCTTCTGTTGCTGAGATGGAGGCTGCTGCAAAAATGCAAGAGATGAAGGTGCGCAGCGGTTGATTCTCCTCATTAGTGAGCGTGAGTATATGCTTTGAAGAGAATTTGTGGTAAATAAGGACTTGGTGGGTGTGAGCGTGCTTTCAGGATCGTTTCTAATAAATAATGTCCTTGTGCATCATGGTTGAGAAATTTGTGTTCTACATTTAAGCTTGCTTATTAATTGGCATACGATCACCGATACATTTGTTTGCTATAGTATAAAAATAGAACATAATTTTTGGCATGGTTCATACTATCCGATTATGAGTTTCTATGAACCCCACTTCTTTTCTGCCGTGGCGCTAGAGCAGCAACACTTTGTACTATAGTTTGCATGTTTCTTTGATCAGTGAATTGTAGCTGCATTAATCCAAGAATCAAGGTTTACATCAAAACTCAGGCATCCCTGAGTACATACAAGCCCACAACTAGAGCAATACCCAAAATGGAGTCCTACATAAGAGAGCCTCGGCTACCACTAGACACAAAGCTCACATAAAGGCAAAAGCAGAGCTCTTTCACAAATGCATAACTTCTACAATCAACAGAACTAGACCATGAATGCACTCTCGACAGCATTGCCACATCCCTGAGAATTGCTGCATGAGCAAGCCTTTCTTGTTGGCTCTGAGATTGGGGGTTTTTTTTTTTGGGGGTGGGGGGGGGGGGGGGGGGGGGAGTGTTTAACTAGGATTGTTACCTTTTTTGCCAAAAAATAGAATATATGGCTGAAAATAGCAAATAAAAGCGATAAATGATATAAAGCAATATAAAATCGCTAAACGCAACCAACTAAGAACACACGAGATTTTATAGTGGTTCAGATAAATAGTACTATGTCCGCTCTTCCTTCTCAAGAAGGGGCTTCCTCACTATGAAAACAGTCACCTGAGTCACAAACCCGACTCAGCAGGCTTAGAAGACCGAAACCCTAATTTCTCTCAAACTAGTTGTTTAACTTAACTGTTCACAATGAGTAACTCCTAGCCATAGCTAGTTCCAACCCTCAATTAAACCGGCTTGTGTACACCGTAAACAAAGTCCAAAGAGATACAATCCAAATATCAATTAAATTCAGAATTCAAAAAAAAAAGATATTATAGCCCTTTTAATAAAACAAACCGTCCTTCGAAAGATATAAGCTAAGATTGATGAAGAAATGGGATAAAGATCAATCCAAGGGAAACTCTCTTCGCTAAGAAATGATCTAAGGACGTGCGTGACGAGTAAGAGTTTCACGAGGCTCTGGAGAATAAAAAAATCATTTCTTGATCTCTTAGATACAAAACAACTGAAGATCTTTCTTAATTATCTTAGCTTTAACTATTTATGTTGGTTTTACTTTGAACTTATTTTTGACGGCGTACTCAAGTCGAGATTAATTAAGAGTTTGGATTAGCTAGGTCTAGGTATTTATTATAGATAGTTAGGCTAGATGACTGATTTCAGATAGATTTCATGATGTGGTCTTGTGAGAATCAGGTTTGTGACTCAGGAGAACTCTTTATATAGTGAGGAAGCTCATTCGCGAGAAGGAAGAGTGGACATAAAATTATTATCCGAACCACTATAAAATCTTGTATGTACCTGGTTGGTTGTTATTTGTGTTTGATTATCATTGATCACTTTTATTTTATTTTATTTTTTCTGCTGTATATTCTGTGTTTTTGGTAAAAAATAGTAGCAACCCTATTCACCCCCCCACCCAAGGCTTGCATCTTAGATCCAACAAGGCCGATGTTGATGAGTTTATGAATGAATTGTAGAAGATGAGTTTAAGTTAGGCTGCTTTCTGCTACTACTTCTGTTGCTGAGATGGAGGCTGCTTCTACTACTTAAAAAATGCAAAAAATGTCGATTCTCCTTTTGAGTTTGAGTGTGCTTTCAAAAGCATTTCTGTAAATAACTTACTTGTGCGGCATGATTGAGAAATTTGCACATATCTTGTGCGCCCATTTGAGGCAGGCGTTTTTTGTATTGTAGATGTTCCATATGAAACTCGGTTTCAGTATAACTTGTCTATTTTGCAGCTCCTTTAGACTTCTATTACCATTTCAGTTTCCAAACTTGTATGTTATTTTTGAGATGTCAGCCTTGCTTCTGTTTTACAGATGTCTTCTCTTATTTATTGTGGCGCATTTCATGGGCGCGCCGGAATAATAGATATCACATGACATATGAGGGGCTTCTCTCGTATACAGTGATTATCATCTACTACATTATACATGCCGCAGATTTGTTCATATCGATATCCCATAGCGCATCTTCTACAAAGGCATCACTTCTTCAATCATAATCGTCTGCTTCTTCTAGAGTACTGTTGTAATTCATTTTTAATATAACTAATGTGCATGATGCTTAATCTTATTTTCTATCCATGCTGCATATGATCTTTAATACAGTTCAATGTATATTATCCAATGTAAAGTGAAATTGGATCTTTAGAGAAGTATATATATGTATGTATATGATTTTATATTCAATTATTGATAATGAGCTAGTACTTCGAATAAACCTATTGATGAACCCTCTCGGGCCTCTCCATCTTAAGTCTTATCTACAATGGATAGGGGCAATTATGCAGTTAGGTCTCCCAACAACCACGTATATAGCTGGTCACAGGCTTTACTAATATCTTAAGTTTGTACCCTACAACAAGATGAGGTTCCCAACTAAAAGGCAGCTGGATGATAGATTCTCAATGGTGGGGCTCACACATTTATAATCTAATGTCACGAGGAAAAATCAATAAGGAAACAACTGATTGAAGGCAGCTAGAAGCCATTTTTAAACTATCCATTTCCATTGGATGACAAAAAAAAGAAAAGGAAAAGAAAAGGTAGTCAATGTGACAAAACAATGATTTTATCACATTGAGAAATCTGACTCACACCACAAACTTTTAATCCAATGACAAATTCAAGATACAGATTGGAAAAGATAATCAGGAAAAAGTTAGATGAATGTTTATAGATAAGGGTTATTAAAAGCAATTATCTTAAATATCATTTTGCTACAACATAGTTGATATATGGCAACAAGCTTTAGCACAAGGTTTATTGTTGTAAGGTTTGAAACCAATCATAATCCATCTTTATCTTTGCATACAAATCTACCATGAGAAAAGAGAGTAAGGACAATATTATCTCGGGGCATGCATAAATATTTTTATCTACTAGTGTGATTAATAACATCAAGTCCCTCTAGCCATATTAAGCTAGACATTTCCCATATTAGAGAACAAAAATACCAAGTTAGAAGCGATAAAGTACCACTAGCTCTCATCAGATGACTCACCCCCACAGCTTTAAGCCTATGACAAATTCAAGATACAACACAATGTATTTATCATGTCTCAACTCATTTATGAGCACTTTTCTTCCTTGCAATTGACAAATTGCAGAGGGTTGACAAATGCTAATAAATGAGTTGCGGCCGGGTGATAAATACTACTATAGATGAGGGGAATATTATTTGTAATTTACTTTAATTTATAGAAGTTAGGAACATTTACATGAATGTTTAAACATATAGGGATTAATATTGAAAGCAATTATCTTAATTTGATCTCATCTAGAACCCGAAATGGACGACTACTAATAAGTAAATTAATATCGAAACAACAACCACCTTTGACACAAAGATCATTATTCAAAATATCTCAAACCTTCACATAATCCATCTTAATCTTGATTGACAGAGACGCCAGTACAAATTTCTATGCGTGCATACGTACGTGCATGTACTTATAGAATTAATATATCAATTCCCCCTAGCAAGCATTTCTTGATATTCATCCTCTTGACACTGTAGCATTGCTATCCTCCCCTGAGCCTGCAGTTGCTGATAGAACTTCCTGATGAACTCCTCAGCTTGGTTATCCACTTCACAGCTCAATCCATCACCCTCCTCTGCCATGGAAAAGTTCGAAACCCTAACGGACAACGGTGAACGGATCGGGGTAATCTTGTCACCGGGTGCAAGTTCAGTCAAATTATACGTGCATTGCGGCGAGAATTCAATTCTCGGTAGGAAATTGGCAGGTGATGCTTTATAATCATCAGCCTCATCCACGGAACTCGCGGTGATGCACGAAAAGTAACTGTGCTTACGCTTTGAATTCGCATGGAAAAGGATAGGGTTTGGACTATTCGTGCACGAAAACTCGTACTCGCGTAGGCCAAAGTTGTGACCGAGTGAAGTGGGAATATTTCTCGATTGATGGTGATGATTGTGGTGGAACATGAGATTACCTATGGATTTTCGAAGGATCTTGCCTCTCTTCATCACGAGGTTTATATCAAGGATCAGCTTTCGCTTCGCCACAAGACCTTTCCTCATCATGAAGAAGGCAATCCTTAGGATGTTCCATAGCTTTTTCACCGAGGTAGGAGAATGCAACTCCATAATTGATGGTCAGAAATAAAATAAAAAAAGACTGTTGTTGATCTCTTCTATGGGCTTAATTTTATCATACGAAGAAGGAAATAGGGAAAGATAGGACGAACTTAGAGCTAGAGGAAGTAAGGGTTATTTATAGGAGTGTAAGAAGTGGGGAGGGGTGTACAATAATTAAATAGTTGATAGTGGACAACAAGAACAATATTACTGCTCATAATTTAAAAGAAAGCTTGGTGGAGAAGAGAAGAGGAGTATGGTGGGCACACAAAGCACTACTTTTTGTACAATTTTGAAGACTGTACCACCTGCAACTTATTGTCTCAAGAGTTGAGAAATAATGGAGGTTCAATAATTATTTTGTTACTTAAAGAACAAGAGAGGTGATTAGTATTATAATAGTAATTATGCGACACTTAGGAGTTTAGGGTTTTAGATAATGGGGGTTTGGAGGTTTAGGAGTACAGCTAAGGGTCAGCAGTAGGTTTAGAAATTAGGAAAACACTGATTGATTGCTTTTCAAAGCTTGAAGGCAAGGGGGACAAAGGGGGAAAAAAAATTAAAAAACAAACACACGGGTTGGATATTTTTTTTAGTTGTTGATACTACCTTGCTGCATTATGGGGGAGGAGGTTGGTTAAGAGCTTATCTTGTACTTGCTTTTCAAGTTTTTTAACAATCAATAACACTACGCTAATTAACAATAAAAGAAAAGTGTAAGGAAAAGAAAATATGCGCGTAGCCTAATTTGCAAATACTTTTTGAAGCATTTTTATGAACCATTTGAGTTGCTCAACAACGCAGAAGTTTTTTTCCCCCAACGAGGATGAAAAGTCTTATGAATTGTAGGGGGAAAAAGGATCTCATGACATGTGGACGAACTCATAATCAAAAAAGAAAATATGCTTTTCACATCATATATGAAAATTTTCGTCCACAATACGTGAGTTCTGTTCCCAGAATTAAATTAAAAAAAAAAAAAAACAAAGGTTATGACACTTGAAACACGATCCTTGATGAGTAGTTTTAGAACCATGATTCAACCAAGCCACATGGTACAAGATTTTCGTCATCATATTCTCACATAAGGAGAGACAATAAACAAAGCTGCACATAATCTAGCAGTAAGTCAAGATCTCTGTAATTGGTTGGAAGAAACTCCTTCATTTCTCATTTCCATTGCAACGAATGATCAGAACTATTGAATTAATAACATTTATTGTATTTTGTACTCTTTTTTTCTGATCGTGGTTTTTTTCCCCTTTGAGTTTTCTTAATAAGATTTTAATGAGGCAGTCCATTTTTTTCCCTTTTAAAAAAAAGACCGAATTTTTTTGTCTAATGCTGTTAAATATCATTAGCATTCAACGGTAACGTGAATCCATTTGATGTAATCAAAAATTCTCGGAGGACATATATTACGATATCAACGTTCGGAGTAGTTATTTCAAAATATTGATCTTTTTGGGACTATCTTAAAAATCCTAAAAACTAGTATACACTTTCCTTAATTATATTCATAGACATCTACTAACTTAAAAACAAAATCTTAAAATCACTGTTCACACTACAGTAAATACTGTTCATATGTGGTGTAATTCAGAATAATTAAAAAAACCCTTCAAGTGACGGACCAATTTTGAATCTCAAACACTGCTCATATCTTTTTTTTTCCCCCTTGCAGATGATGATTTAAACATGTATCAGATATTTCATATATATAAATTTTTTTGGCTCTATTAAAGAAGATAGGTAAAACTTGCTAATTTGTATATTATTTTGTTAACTGGTTTGGATATTTATTCTATAAATCATAGTAAAAAAAAATTTACTGCTAAAGTTTTTATAAATAGTTGTATGTAGAATTTAACGATAGATATACATTGATAAATAATACCCTAAGTAACGCACGAGCTTACTATTAGTAATTGAATAAGAGAAAAAAAAAAACTAAAACTATATAGCGGCTCGATCGGTAGCTTATCCGGATTGATTGCACGCTTTGGCCTTTTTTTAACTACTTTTTATCATGCAACATTTAAAAAGAGATTCGTTGTACTTGAACTTCCCTTTACCTTGTTAAAGGTGAGGAGAAAGGAAATTGACTGTAAAAGCATTTGAGATACTTTAATAGTATATGTTTGGTTGTTTACTAATGGTGGGGAAAGAAAATAAGGGAAGGTAAAATAATGTAAAGAAAGGAAAATGAAGGGAGCCAAAATAAAAAATAAAAAATAAAAATCATGTCTGGGAGTTTAGCAAAGAGAATAGAGGTCAATTATTTCTTAGCCGTTGAATTGGTATCATGATGGTCTACAATAATTCACCTCCTCTACACCCTAATTTGGGGTTAACCAAATTATATAGAATAGAGGTTAGAGGATGTAAAATTTATTACTTCCCTTTCCATCCATTCCCTTTCAAAAAAACTCACAAATAAAATTAATCCATTTAACTTTCTTCCCCTACCCCTAATTCACCCCCATTCAAACAAAGGGTAAGGAAGCTCACACATCAAGAGACCTATCACTATAGCATCAAAATGACAGGTTCAAATGGAAATAATTATATGAGAATTTATGTTTGTTGATGCAAGAAAAAAATTGTAATATACAGCTTGAGTCCACAAGATTTGACTTGATGTTGAGGACCCCATGATTGTCCTAGAAAATTGATATTGATGCAAATTTGAGATTGTCTGAGATAGATAAAAAATATCAGGACGATGATGGGCTCTCCATCAACGTCTCTGTTGATCTCTCCGATGTCTAAGTAAGTCTATTGAAGAAGTCAAAGTGGTAGAAATTTAGATTGGGGTATTGAGAATATGATCATTCATAAGTTAGGTTGGAATTGTCGAGCCAAACCAGGATGAAAAATCCTTTTTACCTGTTTGTTGGGTAGCGCATTTATAGGATTATCCTAGGCAGATCAGTAAGTACAGGCGTCATCATCTTATTGGTCGAGGTAGTTATAGTAAGTACACATATCATCATCCCACATGCCGAGGTAGTTATGGTAGTTACTTGACGGGCAAGTAAGCCAACATGTCATTGGCAGAGGAGGTTTGTCCGATGTGTGTTTAGATCAGGTTGTTATGGAAGTTGACAATCAGAGAGATCAGTCATCAGTGGACATCTCCTAACATGGTATGTTGAGAATATGAACGATCAATTATCTCTAATTAGACAAACCTGCTATAAAATCAGGTCGGACTGTAATGATTCATAGTAACCAAAATGAGATGAGTTTAGTTGTCATGAACTAACGTAGCTTATTTCGGGCTTATGGGTTAGGTCCAAGGGCCATAATCTTGGTAAACAGGCTAAGTACAGATGTCCCACACTTTTAAATCAAGTTGATTAACTGTTGATCGACTCGTATACTGACGTGGCATGATCTAACTAGCCTAAATGTGAAATCCGAGTTATATGCATAACAATGTTAAATAATGAAGGCCATAAGTTGGAGAGTCATTTGCGCTTTAATATCTTAAAGTGTTACCCATTTTAAGTTTGATTGCAGAAATTCTATTTTGACAATTTGATCCCAAAATGCAAAAAAGTTCAACTTTAATTCGTTGTTTCTTATATTTTTCAAGTTGAGATGATTATCCTCTTTTATTGCATATAGGTACTAACTTTTTCACGTTTGACACATTAAATATTAAAGACTTAGCGCTTACTAATTCCTTACTTGATTGTCACCAACATTTTCTGATCATTTTAAAATATATACCTTGGTCTTGATTTGTATTGTTCACGTTTATAATCTCTTCTAGGTTCTAACAAATATTGAAATGCCTTTCTATGGAGCTTTTAAGCTTTTGAATCTTTTGTTCGCAAGTAAGGGTGGTAAGCGATCGAATCGAATCGAATACTAAAGTGTTCGTATTTGTATTTGTTTAAAATTATCGAATTCGAATGTGGACTCTAATATTCATATATGGAGTTTACGAATT
>JBAKGM010000412.1:16405839-16417249 GCA_037177215.1 Asparagus racemosus | reverse complement strand
TCTGCATTCCCCAAGATTCCAAGATAATGCACATGCAGTGTGTCTAGCTGAGTTGTTCAGCTTTAAATAATGAGCTCATTAGATCCTAGCTTTCTGGAGAAAGTAACTAAAGAGCAAGACATCAAAGAACTAAGAACCAGGGGAAAAAATTGGTTTCGCTTTCTACCATCAAAATCATGTAATTCCTCCTTACACGTGTCATCTTCAATGTGTAAGGTAGCATCTGGTATCTTCCATGAGGCAAGGAGTGTGGGGTGTTCGACTTCAGTATATGAAGGTCCACTATCTACTAGGGGCTGTTTAGATGTTGGTTTTGTATTTCGATTAATGACAATGTCAGAAATTTAGTGAATCCTCAACTATCCAAGTTTTTAATTTGTACTTTGTTCGTAGGACAGAGGAGCTGGAACTTAGTTTGATTACTGGTAAAGAAAGTGATAAAGCTGGAAAGTGATATCTAGGTTGAGCTAATGATTGATTTTGTAGTTAAAATACAATATGCTAGTATTTATTAATAACTAAACTATCTAAAATATATACATAAATAAGTAAAAGTTTTTAGAATTTTTCTTACTTTATATTTCTTCTGACTTTTATTTTTTAAGAACAATGGGACCCACATTTCCACTTTCTACTCCTAATTCCTCTGTTTTGAGAGGATTTCTGACAACGTAGGGCTCTGATGTGGAGTCCCATTCTCCCACTTTCAAATACAGGAATCAAACAATAGATTTGGTTGGGGTATTGTTGTTCTGACAAAAACAGAACTGAGCCCTACATTTTTTATGGATTATCACAGATATCCGCGAGAATCAAACAAAACAACTAGGCCCTTAAGCTTTTGGGTGAAGTGGTCGCCAACACGTCATGCACCAACATTTACTCTCCAAAACTTAATTCCACAAAAGTCTACAAAATCTACCTATCTGCTGATACCTAAAGAAGTCCTAAAGTTCAAGTTCTGGACATGCAAAGAAAGGGATAGATTTAGCCTAGCCACGTTTAGTTGCCAGCATCAATTAAAATTGAAAGAAAAATAAAAAACTTGACAAAATCCAATTAGTACTACGGCAAAAATATACATAAGCAGCACAAGGTTAAAATTGTTAAAACAGATACCAGGTGACTGATGATTTCCAAAAGAAACTAGGAAGATGTTGCCAAAAACAATAAAAGCCGTGGCTATCACTACCCTGCAAAAGAAGTATATAATGGTTATGATGTGATATCTACGTATATTAATCTTAGAAATATGTCATAGCATTCTCGTCTAAGTAGCATACTTGATCTTTACCGTCTTACTCAACACAAAGTAAGCAAATGCAATATTGGATACAAACTGAACAGACCCCAGTGCTGCAAGAAGGGACTGCAAGTGAGATCAAATGAAAACCTAGTTATGAAATAGTTAATATAGCATATGACACCATCATCAGAAGCTAGATTTTCAAAGAACTTAAAAGAAAAGTTAGAGGGTTTGATTTATTTTTTTTTTAAATTAAGATAATGAATCACTTTAATGACCGATAGTCTCATGTTTTACTGAATAACATGAAATTAGCTGCATCTCTAGGCAGTAGGCATTACTCTCCTGACTTAGAACAAGTTGTGTGCCCCACTACACATTAGGCTTTGAATCTAACAATTTTCCTCTTCTCTCTAAATTACCCGAAGAAATCCACCAAGATCCATTTTGATTAATAGTAAAATGTATTCTAATCAAGTCATAAAGTTGGATATCTATAGTGCATTGAGGCACCAGGATATCAGGTATGAAGACCTTATTCAAACGAATAAACAATAACATTTTACGTGAATTGTAAAATATGAAAAATGTAGCCTAATAGATGAAGACAGTGAAATGTGATTCCACATTCAGAGCTTCTACTGCTTTACGGCAGTCAATCAACAAAAGAATAAGAATAAGAAACTCTAAGCTTTATCAAGTGAGTCTCCTCCTTCATGTCCACATCCACTACAGCAGACCAGCTATCTCACGTCTATCAGAGCTACTGTTTAGATAAAATAAATAAGTTAGGCATTTTAGTCAGTCTTTTTTCCATGAGAAACATCCAAATTGATGTATGATGTAACCCAAATGAAACAGGTCATTTATCTTCGATACTCGCATTACTAATTACACAGCACAGGTTATATATTCAATTCTGTATCTAGGCCATTTCCCTCAACCAAACAGGTGCATGTCAGACACTCCTAGACATGATACCATATGTGCATGACAAAATATAGTCATGTCCTCGTGTCTAGATTTTAGGCAATTTCTGTTTGGCGCCATCAGAATACAAAACTTGTGTTCATATGTGCAAGTCTAATACACTCATACAATTTATTTAGTCAAAAGAATGGTAGATGGCTAGATGCTAGTCTAACCTGTGCAGCATATCCAAAAGATACAAAGTTAAGGCAGTTTCCCAGAGCAAAGAAGAGAATACCTGCACAAAAAACATCACATATATGAAGCGAAGCAACTTAAAGAAATTAAAAATATACAATCCTAAGATGAATAGTAATTAACAACAGTAAAAGGGAAAAAAAAGAAATGTACCAACTCTCCAAGTATGAAAATGTATGATAGGTTTTGAAATAAGCTTGTCATTGCCTCCATCCTCGCCAAGAGTAGAAAGCTTCTCACGCTGTAAGAATGTAAAGGAACCATAAGAATCAGGTTGAGATATAACTGCAAAAGCTATATGTGAACTAACTATACCCAATATGTGAACATTCTTACTATTATCGTTCTTAAGAAAGAAAGGAAAATTCAGCTGTGATCTAACTAGTATATGCTACATTGTACTGATATAAGGAACACCATATGCACTATTTATATTCAATGTATCGAAGGTCAACTGTTATCAATATAATTGGCCCAGGTATACCACATAGCACTAAGACATATGTGAGAACTCGAAGTTCCCATATGCAAGCAAAAGACCAGCTCCTAGTAAAGCTAGAGCATACACTTGCATTATCTCTTCACTTGAATTTTTTTTAAAAGGTATCAAATAAAATATCAAAGAAAAATTAGTTGTCTAGAAATTATGAAATTAATGAATGCATTGACCCTAAAGGTTAAGGGGCATCCTAAGAAATAATTCTTTATCACAAAAATCTTATGATAGATATTACATGTGAGTTTTTGTAAAATTTGAAGAAAACAAGGAAATGTTTTCATAAGCATCCTTTCATCTTACTAGCTAGAAGCACCAGAAATCATCTTATCCCCAGTGAATAGAAACATTGTATAACTGGAACATAAAGACAATCTAGGGTTAAATATTAGGTGTTAGGAAAAAATTTTTTAAAAACCCCATAGAAAGGCTTCAAATACCAACAAAATACTAGACCTGCTAGTATTACTCAAAACATATCAAAATTAAAGCACACTATGCTACAAGGTTTGCTAGTAGACTCGATATATTAGAGGATGATGACTGTTAACATAATATGCCAGTGAAATGTGTTAGCGACCTTAGGGTGTAAAACAAGTGTTCAGAAACATGATATGATGCAAAGGCCATTGGGTAGGAAGAAACCCTCGCAACAGCCTCTTCATGATAACATGCTAGGTATGTAATTTGTACGTGGCATATCTTCCAGTTGAGATATTAAAAAAGTACATAAGATGGATGTCAAAATTCACCGCTGTTGAGATATATAAAACAATAAGCAACAAGACTAACAGGAAATAAATTAAACTAAAAAGTATATGAGATTTACAGGAGTGAAGGAAGAAGAAAGAAGTACCTGATCATGGCCCAATTTTAGAAGATTTGTCCCAAAATTTATGGCGATGCTCCCAATTATATTGATCACGGCTCCAATAACCCAATCCCCCATGGCTCACAGTTCGTCAAAGAGAAGCAACAACTCGTATATGTTAATGAAAATCAATTCCTAACATGTGCAGCTGGTGACCATTGCATGGCATCAAGTCAGGGGAAAATAGTCAAATACTTGTCTCTTCAAGCCACTTGGTATCATGGTTAATCAACAGACAGAATGCTTTTCATGTAGTTGAGCGAGACAACTACCTGTGCACTTGCAAAGATAGAAGTAATCAAAAGTTTATCCATGTAAAGTTAATAACACGACCCAATGGAATGACATTTATTAACTTTAAAAGCTATATGTTAATAAAATAAAATAGTAACTTCACTCATTATGGGAAGAACAAGTACGAAATTAGGAAATGAAGGTGTATCAAGGCATAAGCTATCAGCAATATAGCATAGCTGTGACCTACTATTGTAAATTAACATTAAGCTCATTTGAATGTTAAAGATGGAAGAGAGGCACATGAGAATTTACAATGAGTATTCTTCATCCAAGAATCTCTCTCCATAATTGTCTTGTCTAGCATGTTCCAAGAAGTATGCACACCATGTGAACTTGTTTATGTCGAAGTTGATTCAGTACTTTCAGTGCTGATAAGTGTTATTCTTGAGAGTTATCAGTCACTTTTATAAACATTTTCTTCATGCCTAAGCACTTCTTTCATACACTTCCTCCAATGCATTTACATTCTAAACATCAAAAATCTTTCTCTCTAGTTCTTTCATGTCCATCTTGCAACTAAAACTCCCTTCACATTGCATGAATCTACATCATACTCTTACCCATCCTTTCGTATTAATATCATTAACCTTCTCACCATTTAAGCACTTGAGCTTGAGCTGCCTAGTATCGTCTAGCCATGGCTTCGTATCAACCTACGTTTCTGGCCCCGTCAATACCCAATGAATGGAAGCTAACAAATTTCACCTCCATCATCCACGCTGCACCCATGAATCCACCAAAACTCAAACAAATCTCTGCATAATCACAGAGGCTGCAAACAGCAGTATCATCCTTCAACCATGACTAAAGCTCATAACATAAACTAAACGACTCGACCAATTCTGCGCCAATCATCATCAAAACTCTCCCTTTTCTAGCTAATTCCACCCATCTCTCTATCTTTCAACGAAACCTCAGATAAACAAGCAACATTATAATGTAGAACCTACGGTACGAATCATTTCCAAGCATTTTGCACCACAAAACCCGAACAATTTCAAATTTTTGACAGATCTACCTCCAGTTTTCGAAGCAACATCCAGATTCAAGGTCAGTTCCTGAGCAGAGAATTGAAACTATAGGGGTTTCGAGAATTACCTCGCGCGATCAAGACTCGTCGCCTCCTGAGCTGGAGAGAAAAAAAATTAGGGTTTCTAATGATTATATCGTGCGCAGAGGGGGGGAATCGATGGCGTCGAGATTCAGGGAAAGAGGAGAAGGCTCGTTGCGTAGGATACCCACCGACTGCCGCTCCTCGATGTTTGGGTTTGAAATCTTGCAAGTGGACCTTTCTTCATTTGATCTTTCCTTTCTTTTTAATTTATTTTCACTTTTTCTTAACCAAATATTTCACGTGATGAATGCTTGTTCTGGTGAGAATTTTTTGATTGTGTTTTCTTTTTTTCTTTTTTTTTTTACTATTTAATTACTTTTGAGTTTTATTTTGAAAAAATGGAAGTCATATCGGAGAGAAATTATTCAGTTAAACATGTGGTGTCCTAAGAAATGAAAATCATTGCGTTAAATAAAATATATAGTTTAGAAATAAATATATTAATTTCAACAACATTCTAATTTTTTATGAAATTCATTGAACCAGCTTTTGATTTATCTTTTTTTCCATTTATTTAGCTCCATTTTTAAGGATGATTTCGATCCACGACCATAACCCAAAAATCAAATAGTGAACATGGTGGTTGCTCTAATAGTTTGGTAGAAAAGAGAGCGTTAAATGTAATATATAGTTTTAAAAATCAAGACTGTGTTCTTTCTTTTAAAAGACAAAAATATATATCATATTCGATTTGCAATGGACATGAAGGGAAAAAAAAAAGCATAATATTTCTTATTTATTCAGCACAACACGTGGTGTCCTAAGAAATGAAAATTATTGGGTTAAATAAAATATATAGTTTAGAAATAAATATATTAGTTTCAAAAACATTCTATTTTTTTATGAAATTCAATGAACCAGATCAATTGAAAACTTTCAACCTAATACGAGATCATTTTATAGACTTTTGATTTATCCTTTTTTCTATTTATTTAGTTTCATTTTTTACGGATGATTTCGATTCACGACCATAACCCAAAAATCAAATAGTGAACATAATGGTTGCTCTAATAGTTTGGTAGAAAAGAGAGTACCAAATGTGATATATAGTTTTAAAAAATCAAGACTATGTTCTGTCTTTTAAAAGACAAAAATATATATCATATTGGATTTTCAATGGACATGAAAAAAAAAGGGCATAATATTTCTTATTTGCAGGCAACTAAAAGAGCAAAATTGTAGTTATCCTATACTGCACAGTTGCTAACAAGAAATTACCACTGTAAAATGGTGGATAAACGCACCTTGAAGTTTTGACCGTGTAAACTTCAGAGATAAGCTTACTTTTTGACAAAATGTTCTATAACCCCTTACTCAAGGTTTTTCACGTGCTCACAGGAAGGAGATGTCTCCCTTTTTGACTTTTTAGAGCGCAAAAATCCGATAGGCTAGTCAAAGATTACCTCCTTCGCTTCATACTTGTTGTAATATTTTATGCATTATTACATCATGTATTTTGATAAATCCCATCTTTTTATGTTGCCCTTCATTTTGTCCTCATATAATATAAAATGATGCACAGTGCTTTTGCAGATAGAAAATTACCTATATATAGTTGTTTGTCATTGTTATGCCCAACTAAATTGTAGATTGTAAAATTGTAAAATTTACTTATACATAACTTTTGATTTTTAGGAATATATACAAGTATTAGATACGGGAGTGCGCGTTGGGGGGTGGGGGGGGGGGGGGGAATTACTACCCCCTTGAAGAAGAAGAATATCAGGACTTTAAATATAGTCCGATCGACCAACTTCGGCCTACATCTACAAGGCTCAATACGAGAAATTCATGGAGAAATTTTTGAAAGAGACCGATTTTGAAAAATATTTAGCAAAATCGACCGTTTTGCTAAATATTTAGCAAAATCAACCTATTTCTACAAAAAGAAATCCATTTTGCAAAATGCGAGCTTCAAAACACACGACTGTAGTAGTCCAGTGTGTTTAGAGCTGGCCAATCAGCCACTTAATATGCACGGGACTAATAGTCACTTGTGCTTCACCATCAAGTAGCAGCCAAGAAAACAAAAGCTTCTGCCATGGCCAAAAGTACCAAGCAGACGTAGAAGAAAAATAGAAAGCAATTCTGATTATTAAATGCCTTGTGATTCGTGAAAGGGGTTTCATTTGGGTATCTGCGTCTTGGGAAAAGAGTAAAAGCCAATGGACCCCCACAAACATTTATAGGTGACATCAAAAATTGAGAGGGATATTTGATCAGTAAGATGGGTGCACAGTGGGTCCCGCAAAGGGTGAGGGAGAAGGTATCAGTGCGTAGCTGGGTGTTTTTCAAGAGGGTGTTCGGCCGTTTGATTCTGCCATTTTCTTACTTTTCTACTATAGCAAATTCACGTGACTACTAGTCCTGAGAACTTTGGAGTGTACTACGTGACTGATTAGTGAGTTCTAAACATACGGGACTAGTAGTCCCGTATGTTTTGAAACTCACATTTTGTAAAATCGACCTCTTTTTGGCCAGCTTTGATATATCGATTTCCTAAATATTTAGTAAAACAATCATTTTTGCTAATTATTTTTCAAAATTAGCCCCTATTCAAAAAATTCTTACTCCCCTCTTGAGGAAGAAAAATATCAGGATTTTTAATATGGTTCGATCGACCAACTTCGGCCTACATCTACAAGGCTCAATACGATAAATTCATTATACAGCGTAAGAACCCTACAATTGAAATCACCGATCTCTCGTCTCTCAATCTTTCAAACTCACATAAGAT
This sequence comes from Asparagus racemosus, assembly GCA_037177215.1. NCBI lineage: Eukaryota > Viridiplantae > Streptophyta > Magnoliopsida > Asparagales > Asparagaceae > Asparagus > Asparagus racemosus. The sequence goes on along the minus strand of JBAKGM010000412.1, from coordinate 16,409,321 downwards.
AGAAAAGTATTTATCATGATGAGATCTCTAATTCTTTCCAACTACAAAGAATCTAAGATACAATCCCGCCAGGAAGAAGATTGGGAAATCAAATCTCAGATACATTTATCTTGCAAAAGTGTTTTAAGTCGAAAATTTTTGTTCAAGCTAAAACAAGTATATTTTCTCCTGGATTCAAAACATTTTAGATGTAAAAATGTCAAATGCATTTCTTCCAAAATTAAATTCCAAAACAAACCATATAACAATACTTCACGCGGAAAAAGTTTGGGATGCCCATTCACTTATAGAGATTAAATCGCAACCGTCAATTCCCTTCAAATCTACGGCTGTTATTATTCACACTCAAAAAACCCAAATAAAAATCCCCGAGGAAAAAAACGCTTTCAACTCCCGCCCATTCCCTCAAAATGGACACCGGCACAGAATTCGAAATCGAAGACGCCTCCACCGCCGGCGACGATCTCGACGCCGACGGATTCCCAATCTCCGGCGACGAATCTGAACCGAAACCTCCACCGATCGAAGAATCTCTCGACGAATCCAGCGGCTTCGCCTCTGATTTCTACCGATGCGGCTCGGACTGGTCGAGCTTGATCGAGAAGAAGGAGAGCAAAAGCCTCGTGCAGAGAGATCTGTTTCAGATGTGGGGGATCAAGAAGCCGGCGATGGCCGAGGAATCGAAGGCTAGGGTTCCGTCGTCGAATCAGAGAGATTTGTTTGAGGTTTGGGGGATCGAGAAACCTAGGGTTTCTGTGCCACCTCGAAAGAGGATGAGGAAGGAGGATGTGAGTGGGAGTGGACTCGGCCGGGCTCGTTCTTGCCCCTTCTACAAGAAGATTCCAGGTTTTTCAAAAAAAGTTTATTTTCGTAAATTGAAGTAATTTCTTGTGAACTCAAAATAGTATTTGGAAAGAACAATTTATACCAATACGTGAATCAAAGATGAAATCTTTTCTAACACTGAGCCTGGGAATAGCGAACTAAAGGAGAATGACATGTTAGATATGAATATGGCCTATAAAAATATTTGGAAAGAACACTTTTTATCAACATCTGAATTGAGAAGAAAAATGTCTTATTTGTCATGATTTTAGTTTCTACTTGATATTCTCATGCTCAAAGACACATACTTTTTATGAATTTGTTTTTTAACCTCCTGATGCTTGCAGGCACACCGTTTACGGTAGATGCTTTCCGGTATGGATCCATTGATGGGTGCTCGGCATATTTTCTCAGTCACTTCCATTATGATCATTATGGTGGCTTGAGCAAGAAATGGTCCCATGGTCCAATATACTGCACTCCACTCACAGCTCGCTTGGTGAAAATGTGTCTTGGGGTAAATCCACTGTAAGAACTATATTGATATCTCGTATAACTTTCCCGTAGTAGCATGAAGTAATAATTACATATTGACAATAGGGCACAGACCCTACCAGGCACTAATCCAGACCCAATGTGTCTCAAATACCTTAAACATCGTTTTATTTCCAAGCCCCTCCTAGTAGTGCATGATTTTAGTTCTATTTGTTACATAAAGATAGCTGGAAAAACTTTGTCAAATAATTCTTAGAGCCTTACATAGTCAACTCCATGCTGTTGGTTAAAGGCTTAGATGGTAATGATGGACATATTGGCGTCTTATGAGATTTAAAAAAATTTCATTATTGGTATGCCATTATCACAGCCACATTTGTCCACTGGAGCTTGACATAGAACATGATATTGAGGGCATCAAAGTGACAATGTTGGAAGCGAATCATTGCCCTGGTGCAGCCTTGATTCATTTTCATCTGAGAGATGAGCGGACGTATCTACACACTGGAGATTTTAGGGCTTGTAATCTGATGCAGTCACACCCTCTCCTTGCCAGTCAGCATATCAATGTTCTTTACCTGGACACAACATATTGCAACCCCAAATACAGGTAAAATTCTAACTATATATTTTTTATGTTAATTACTCTAAGTTAATATTGAACATGGCTTTACCTAGGTTTCCACCTAAAGAAGATGTCGTGAGTTTTGCTGTGCGGATTACTCGTGACTTTCTTGCAAAGCATTCAAAAGCCCTGATTGTTGTTGGAGCCTACAGTATTGGCAAGGAGCAAGTTTATCTTGCTATTTCACATGCTCTAGGGGTAGGAATGCCATGTCTTTATTTTTATTATACTATTAAAGCATTCATCTATGTCATTGCTCATGTTTCTTCTCATAAAGTCCTGCATGATTTTCTACAGAAATTTAGGGCCTTTTAGAGTTTTATTTTGGCTAAAAATCAGAGAACCCCCATTAAGTTTGGACTAATATCAGATAACTCCCCATAACTTTCAAAATATCAGACCTCCCCCCCCCCCCTAAAAAAAACCAAAAAAATATTAGGGGTTTATCAGAAAATCCCGGTAAAATTTAATGTTTTATCAGACTACCCCCACCCAAAAAATGCCCCCAAAACAGAGTCAGCTTCAACTTTCCATAGGTGAAAAAAATTACGTTAGAGGATATCTTTTCCACTGAAAATTGTGGTTCACATTGAAAAAAAATCTTAAAGTTGAAGAAGGGTTCTGAAACCCTAAACTTAATTGGAGTTTTCTGATATTTTGAAAGGTATGGGGGTTCATAATCATCCAAAGTTATTTTCTGATATGTAACCTTTTATTTTGTTAGCTAGTATAGCTAGTCTTTTCATATTGCAGAAATGGCGTCCAAATATTATTTGCTATTGGGTTCAGTGTATTTAATATTTATAATGTGGACTAACTTATTTGAGTTTAGAGACTTTGCTTTACGAAGTCATGTCTTTGGAATTGTGTAGGCTAAAACCTCACTTGAGAATTTACAGTGAGATAAAACTTGCATTCTGATTGATAGTTTAGCCGTTTTTGGATTGATGGTTTACTAGCTATGTTACCCGAACACTTCTATCATGAAGCGGTACAAGTGCCCGACATGTTCCCATACCGAAACTTCATGGACACTCCTTGAATTTATGCATACATTTATCATGACATGTACTCAATTATATGATATATGTTTTAATTTAAAACACTTGTCAAATACTTTTTCGTTGTGTAGCTTTACACTTGACATCCATTTTTTGAAACTAGTTAGATATACCCTAGTTCAAAACTATAACTTTAAAGGGTTGTTTTTGTGTCTAGTTCAAAATTGAGTAGTTTCTGATTTATAATAATCAATATAATAAAAGAAACTTAAAAATGTGATAGGAATTTTAATTTTAATGACACATGAAGCGGAAAACAATAATAGTCTCATGTAAATTATTACTATATATAGCCTTGTCCCCGTACCCTACATTTTACATTTTTCCATGTCCTGTACCCATACCCGTTCATGCAATTTAGTTTATTAGGAAGTCTATTGGTGAGTGTTGTTTTGTTCGTTTCTTTGCTTGTTTTTTACCTTCTCTCTTTTGCGTCTTTTTTTTTGTTTTGTTTTTGTTTTTGTTTTTTTTTGGGG
>JBAKGM010000412.1:16369209-16402200 GCA_037177215.1 Asparagus racemosus | reverse complement strand
ATACATTTTTATCGCTAGCGACATTGAGCAGGATTATTTTGGCAAGGCCAGGGGAGTTGATTAGGAAACTAAGGGAGAGTCCTTCGGACAATGGCACACTGAAGTACGACGATATCAGTGTAGTGGTGACCACTTTAGTAATGCTCGAGAGGATGAGGATGAAGTTGAGAAAGGCAATAATTATCAGAGTGCTCGATTGTTGATATGTCAGTCTTGAACCTGCTAGCATTAACGTATATTGGCAATAGTAAGCTTGTAACCGAAGTCTTCAATCTCTCAACCAGTGCAGTACCATGGGATCCATGTGGAAAGATCAAGCCATAAATGAACGCCCCAAAGGCAACATGTATGCCAATGAAGTCAGTGATGTATGCAGACAGCATAACACCCATGATGACCATTCCGAGATTCATATCACCCTTGGCCTCGCCTTCAGGCGTTCTGTCCACGAGCCATTTTAGTATAGGCTTCACCAAGACGATGCAGATGACAGAAAAAACCCTACGCTCGACAGCAGGATAAAGAGGAACGGCAAGCCATCCATCCCTTTATCCGCTCCCATAGTTCCTGTAATATGGCAACAAGGCCAAGCAACACCCAAGAGAATAGATCGTTGACGACATAGGACAATATGGAAAGCTGGCCAACCTCTGTGTTTAGAACCTTGAGATATCTAAGGACTCGAGCGAGCACAAGAAATGTAGTGATTGAATGAGCCAGAGCAAGATAGATGTAGAATGCATTGTTCTTCGAGGAAGTAATCACGAAAGAGGTAGGCAGCGGCCAAGGTGATCACTAAGGGGAAGGCAATGCTAATCGTGCAAATAGCCATTACTTTCTTCTTCATTTGGCTTATCACATTTATGTCCATCACAACTCCACCCATGAACACAAAGCAAAGTAGGCCACAATTATCCATCGATGAGAATATCCTAATGCTTCTCAGTGGAAAGAAATGAGTCTGAAAGCCCTGAGAGAACTTCCCCACAAAAGACAGGTCCTAGTAAAATCCCTGCCTGCATTTGTAATATTTAAAAATAAGCAGACTATCAAGATGTAAAATTGAAGAAAATAAAAACCGTTACTTGTTTATATCGACGTACTACTAGGATCTCAGCGTGGACTATAGGCTGACCGAAGGGCTTCAAGATTGCATAGAGAGCACGACTAGTTAGCGTTATTATGGGGAGTTGGATCAGAAATAGAGGGAGAGACTATCGTAAGGGATCAACCCCGAGCCATATTCCATTGGTGATGATCATATAAGGGGAGAAACAATCTCGCTCTACATTAGGAATTGTCGAATTCAGCATACTATTGTTCATCTCTCAGGTTAGAGCCACTTGAGCATGAAGAACACTTGCTTGTGCTCAACAAAAGAAGAAGAAAGATGGAATGAATTGGAATTGAAAAGAAAGAATTAGATAGGCAATAACTGGATTAGATGTTTCCCATCTTCTTCTTTCTAATATTAGTGAAATATTAGCGACGAAGTTTAAAAGAACATAAATATTTGGCGAAGTAAGATACAAGTGTCATCGACTAAATATGGAGTTTGTATCAGGATTGATGAGGTGTGCCTTTGATGGTAGTCTCGATTTTATGTTTCAAGCCTGGGTATCAGTTCTTGAATCAAAGTTGATTATTTTCCTCGAGTTAGATAAGTTCATGTTTCTGAAAGAACAATGGAAGAAAGTTACCATGTGCTTGTTTGCTGCACTGAACCTCAAGTTATAATTTAAATACTCTGATAAAACTGAAGAATACAGTGCAGTTCACAACACTTTTTCAAAGAAAACAAACAGAAAATCAGGAAAGGAAAAAAAAAAAAAGATACAGCTACCCTTCATGGACTCAGCTCATGATCACCAAAGATCCTCTCCCTGTCAAAATCCAAGATTCTTGATCGAGGCTTTCTCATGAAATCAACACTTGTTAGCAACCCATCAGGAAATCATGACCAACATCGAAACAAAACCGTTCCTCTTGTTCAATTTGATATTATGAACACTTGCACATATAATTGGAGTCAGAATCCTAGCGAAATCCTAACGTCTGGAATTATGCATAACTAAAAGTCCCATATTTGTTTCTCCATTGCATTCGGCCCTTGAGCCATATGCTGGTACGAGTACATGACCTGCTGGCTCTCCTGTTGCCCATCGCCATAGCTCAACCCTACTCCATTAGCACCATAGTTCGACTCGCCCAACCCCAGGAAATCCTGAGTCATCCTCACATCTCTCCCCTCCACAATCTCCTCGCAATTATTAACAACCATAGACCCTCCTTGGCTCCCTCCACTCCTTTGAGCAATAGGGGCAAATGTACTTTGCCTAGATTCTGATACTTCTGACGGCCTCGGTGTTGATGAGTATCCAGTGAAGCCTCTGAGGAGTATAGGAGAGATTGAGTCATCACTAACTTTCGCTCCCATTTCTGCCGCCTTTTGAAGCAAAGCTGTGGCTGACATGTAGGATGAGTTGTTCATCGGCAACTGAAGGCTCGAAGAGCTTGGATTGAACATAATGTCTGAAGTGTTGGGGATGAATGGATTTAGAGAGAGAGATTTTAGGGGGTTGTTTGGTTGAGGTTCGGAGGTTGAGGAGTTCATCACTGTGTCGATGTTAGAGGAGTTGAGGCTTGGCATTGAGTTGGAGAACATTTCTTGATTTTGGCTTTGGAGAGTCCCGACCATTGCAGCGAGACCATGGTTGGCTCTATAGTTCTCTTCAGCTAGCGCGTCGCAGAATGCTCTGTGGGTTATGAAACTATCTTTCCTGAAGTAACATAACAATTTTGAGAAAAAAATAAATATTGTGAGAACTTAAATTTTTTTTTTTTGGGAAATTCGTGCAGGTCCCTGGGCAGACATCTGAGAACTTAGTTTTTTCAGTCAAGTATGATTGAAATCTTTGATAATTTACATGACAGTGTTTTCAGTAAATTTGTATAAATTTTAGTTCCTAAATAGGTTCCTTTTCCATGTTATAACTGTTTAACCTCGAAAGAGCTTATATGAACTATAAATTTTGAACGAATAATTGCAACATATGGATTAAAACCAAATCTATTAACTTTTCTTGTTATATGTAAGAAATACCTCATTGTTATTACTTTGAATAAAGAAATACCTCATTAACTGAAGTGTTTAATTTTATTTCAAAGAAAGCTATACAGTGTTGTTTTATTTACTCTCCTTTTGTTATATAATATTGTGCATTTCATCACATTATGTGAAAACAGTCATAAGTTAGTTATGTACAGCCCATATTTAGTGCAATTAGTAATTAACATCAATGGTTTCAGATTTGAATTTGAATAGGATCATTTGATTTCATAAATTTAACCACCCTTGGTGGAAATAAAGTATGATCTTGAATAAAGTGGACGGGGAGAAAATACTCTTTTCAAATTCTCAGTGTTTTGACGTGACTTCGAAAAGGAAACAATACCTAGAGAAGATAGTTCCACAATCGCAACGATACTCTTTAGTCCCACATATCTTCGCATGAGCCTTCCAATCCGATTGAACTGCGTACCTCTTCGAGCACTTATCGCACTTCCACTTCTTCTCCCCGTGCTTCCTCGAGTAGTGTTTCTTGATGCCTGTCAGATCTCCTAGAGCTCGGCTAGGATCATGGTGAGTACAGGTAACTTCAGGGCAAACATAAACCCTTTTCTTCACCTCTGTAGTTGTTCTCTGTTTTAATTTCCACGGCAGGTTGTGGCCTCTTCTGTGGAGTTGGAGATTTTGGTCTCTCTGGAATCCTTTGTGACATACTTCACAAATGTAACGGTTTGTTGCTAAGAGGGTTCTTGGTGAGAGGGCTACAACCTCTGCATCTGGGTCTAAGAAAATTAAATCTCGAAGTTAACATCGAAAACTTGTGTGTTTCTTAATCGAGTTATGAAACCAAGAAAACAACATTGCTACATGATATATTACTAGCTGATTGGTTTTAGTTTCAAGAAATTTTACAGGTTTGGATTAAATTGTAATTTGCTGGATGTAGACCAAATATTTAATTTCAAGTTTATGTAGTTATGAAACTTCACAAACCTAACTATATCTGATCTTCATCCATACCAATCAACGTGCAGACTTGGCTTGAGTAAAGTGCACATAGATTGAGCTTTTTAGAAGAGACATCTGAATGTGGAGAAATTCAGTATTGATCGAAAACCAAAATGAAAGTTGTTTACACAAAATGATCGAAGCAGAAGGATTCTCAGGCTGAACATAGAGAAATTCAGTATTGATTTGATAATAGTTATCAATGCTCAGCTGAAACTCTAAGCAAACTCCAAGCTACATTGGATTATTTACAAACATAAAATGTCTGCTTCTAATAAAAAGCATAGAAGAAACAGCTGAATATGCTTCTAGTTGTCAGCTACCATGGAACTACAACAAATATCCTAATAGAAGATAAGCTAACTACTCATTCAATTTTTGTCATACTTAACTTATTTGATATTTTTTTTAAAAAAACTTCCATTTACTTCTTGTAATAAAGGCTAATCATTTATAAACTATATATTTCCTCGAAAGGAACTAACGAACATATTGCAAAAACCTTCAAGTACAATAAAATGCCTTAGAAAGCAATTTTAGAGTCAGTACCCTTCTATGCACATAGGGATATCTTTGATAGAAACAAAATTTGTCCATACTTGGGTGAAATTGGAGAAATATAATGTACCTGGATTTCCTGGTAGGCTTCTTCTCTTCTTCGCTGCAGGAGCAGCTGTAGCATCTCCTTTGCTTGGAACTGCGACACAATTCCCCATAAGTGGCTGGTGATGGGAAGTATTATGTGATTCTTCTTCTGATGTATTGGACATATTCGATAATGTAAATTCTCTCTTCATGTCTGAGAGAAGGGAAACCTGTACTGATATATATACATAGATTACAAACTTAAGGCATCAGGAAACATCCAAGAAGAAAAAGAAGTTATAGGTTTAGAATTTGATTGCCTCAGCATAGTCCAAACTGCACCATAGTTTAATGGAAATGTTGACGATGAAGGATGTAGAGCTTCTTGTTTGTTTCTTCTGGCTTTCTAAAGTGACCGTTGGTGGTGAAACCGAGGAAAATACTGCCTGAAACCTATTTCAGTCATTCTCTATTTTCGTATACGTAACGTATTAAAATACTGAGTCGTCTAAACACTTGGTGATATTTATCGACTTTGGTTGAACTAAACCACTACTAAGATATTTTTGTAGCAGTACTATGATTATCACAAGCAAACATACTTCCTGAAAATACCTATCGAAAGCTATTTCATAATTCCCCAATACATGCTATTTTCTATTTTGTATTTGTAACATGTTCAAATACTGCACTATTTAAACGCAAACTGATTTGATTTGCGCGCCGTTTTTTGGTGTTTTATCTACTTTGATAGAACTAAACCACTACTAAGATATTTCAAAATGCAGACATTGGTTATGTAGAATATGGACTGAATAATTGTTACTGTTCAATCCAACATATTGTATAGATTGGTAAAAGAGAGAAGATAGAAAATCCACTAATAGAAACAAGAAAGTCGAAGACAAGATATTGAAGACAATTGAAGAGTGACAATGTGATAGATCCGGATGAAGAGACAAGTATGGAAATTATTTCTAAATAATTAATTGTTTAGGCCAACCAACTTTGATCAATACATTATTATATAGTTATATTTTTGCAGTAAAAGATCATCTCTTTCTACAATAGAAAAGCTTGTCGACCTCAATCATTTTCCTACTTGATTGAAATTAACCAAAAGGTACAGGCCGTGTGAGCCAAGACAAATGTTTACATGATCATATAAATGAAGCACAATTAAAAACATAAGTATATAAGACTTGGTCATCATCTCAACTTCAAAGCAATATTATCAAATTCTTTAAATGTTTAAAGTAAACATCTAAATAAATGCAAATAACTCTATTGTTAAATTAGGAGGACCCATGTCAATGTCACAGGCTCTCGCCTGCTAACCTGTAGTAGTCTTCGCTGAAATTGTTTAAAAGTTTAATCAATTCTCACATTAAAATAAACAAAGGTTGCATGCATGATCATTGGATCTGAAAGAAACATAATAGAAACCAGGAGATTAGATTTCATTTATATAATTTTCAGACAAAGACTGCAGTCCTACATTTTTCCAAACCACTTGACCAAGGGAAAACAAATCTCAATACAAATTTCAAGTACAGGCCAAGTGGAGTCGAGCTTGTTCAACTTCTAAACTCTGAAAATACGGAATTCATGCCTGAGAGAGTACAAGAGGCTTGGTCTCGATATCGCTTGTTAATCGACAAATATTTATTGTCTAAACACAATTATTTACTGCCAAGCGCCCTAAATAGAATGATGGTATGAACTTATGCAGCCTTTTAAGAGAAAAATGGATTTTGGTATCTGGACGAAGTTGCGGCATTATCATAAGTTCAAAAACAATGTCGTACGATGATTGCTAAAGTTGACAAACATTACTGATGAGTGATGAATCATTTGCAAACGGCATGATAGTATGGAATGTATAACAGCGAACTTTGCATTTTTCTCGACAATGCCTCCGAGCATTTGCATTACAAAATTGAATTAGCCATTATGCTAAAAACCATAACAAGTATACGGTTCAAAGTAAAGAAAGATGCTCAAAAAGCAACAAATGAAAACATTTCAATCTTGATATCTAGAGTTTTTCCACACAATAGAAGACTAAAATTTCTCTTTTTCAATATTGCCTGTCGAAAATCCAAAATAAAGACGCCCTCCTTTTTCCTGCACAGCACCTTGGCTTTTTTTCATCCTCTTCACGGTAAAGCTAACGATGCAAGAAAAAACTGCAAGTCTTAGTCTTCATCTTGTCAAGATGTCATACAAACACCCATGACAAACTGTAATCTGATATGACGCGAAATCTCCGATCTTTCTGCGATATAGACACAACCCTTTTTAGGCGCTTCCTTCAATTAAATCTTTAAGGCAAAAAGAGTTTTATCTTATGATAAAATGAGACCTTTGCTATTCAAGAATTTATCATTTTTGTTTTACCTTCATCTTCCAGCATATATGAAATATTAACAGCTAAGTGAAACAAAAACACAAAAAAAAAAAAAAAAAAAAAAGAAAAGTGAAGACATCCAAAAGGATTGTTTGGTTCGTTGAAACTTTGGTTGCAATGCAAGTGTGAGTATACCTGACACTGCCGTTTCTGCAACTGCTGTCGCATGCAGTTGTGTTGCTGCTTGTTTGATTTAAAATATTTCAATTTATAACTGTAGTTTTAGCTGCAGGGAGTTTGTTTCTTACTATCAGATTTTTTTGTTTTATTTAAATTCTGTTTGAATTGCAACAAAATTTTCATTTGCAGCTCAAAAAGGTTATAACTGCGACTTACCACCAAGTCCGCATTTTTGCAACTGCAACTGCATTTATTAGTTGTAGTCGGCTGCGAGTGATCCAAAATGTCTCAGTCGCAACTCTCCTAGTTGCAGCAAACCAAAACAGCCCCTCAGCTTGAGCTTTGTGTTATGCGATACCTCCGAGGGTCCAAATTATCTTTCCTTTCATTTTTCGTCTTCGGCTGATTTGTTATTCACAGATTGGTAGTTGACTAGTGGAGAGTCCTTGATTCATAGAGTTTCAGGAGGCTAGTTGCTTGGTTGAAACTATGGTATTCTTTATTATATTGAGTACAGTCTTGGAATAAAGGCTTTGTCGTTGTTCCTTTTTTGTTACGTCGAACATAGGTTGAAAAATTCTTTGTATTATTACGCTTACAAACTTGTAAAGACCTGTTCTATAACTTCGGTATATGGTTCTCATGAGCAGAGCTGAAATTTATTTTTCTTCACGAGCTGAGAGTTATTTGTGATTGCGTAGATAGACTTGTTCTTATTGACATGCCTTTGAACAGCTGGTCTAATACTTGGTCCAATAAAAATATAATACTACCATTCTGAAGACCCTGCAGAATGAGCAGGTAATGGTAACCAAAGATCCATAAATGAATTTGTAGATCATCTCTAAAAAAAAAGGACTTAAAAGACAAATATCGGCTTTGACAGTTTGAACAATGGAACTGAAAAATATTCGTGAGTTATAGTCATGTTCTCATATCAAAAAGGATAGGAGAGAATGCTGCTTGAGATAACCCGAATCAAGTATTTTGTTTCCGTTTTCTCTCTCTTTCTTCGCCCTATGCGTTGTATTTCTCAGAATGAAATAGGTGTAACCATCTCATGAAGCTCTCTCGAAGTGTTTTCGGGACTTTTTCAAAATATTCATGAATAATATGGCTGCATCTCATTGCAGTGCCAATATACAATGCGAGCATGATGTTTTCGTTTCCTAATTTATTGAGTAATGAACGGTATGAAGCATGAAACTGTTTGCATATACATTCTGAAACTTCAAAAGTTTTCCGTCATTTACATAAGTGAACGCCTTTACAAGACAACTTAGATTATGCTTCTTTCACTGCTAATATCATTTTTTTCCCCATCAAAGTTGTACTATTTCACAGGCACTCAACATGGTTGTTATCCAAACAATGATTAACAAAGCAATCAAAACATACCTTGATATCAGATAAGAAAAGGCATATAAGCATAATTATCTCAACAATGTTATACCGGCACTGAAAAAAGTTGGGACTTATCTGGATTTAGAATGCTAATATACGAGTAGTTCTTCTTCGTGGAGACCTTCCTGATATGAATAAAGTACTCATATTGCTTATGTTGCCATATGTAAGATTTAGTTTTATTATCATCATTTAACCTTCATAGTACATTTCAAAGACTACTCTTAGCCAAAACATTGATTTAAGGGCATGATGGCTCAATGTTCATTCAAAAGAGGACCAAATAGTCATCATCCACAGTATAAGATAGCATTTTTTCTTTTTTCTTTCATGTTTTGTTTCTGAATCAAATGTATTATCAATATGAATCGTTTATTCGAGATGGTGAAGTTGCCTTACGGAAATCTCCTCTTTCATTTTTATTTTCGGTGAATATGGTTAGTGCAATAAACATTGGGGACATTCTCAGCAAGCCTCTCCGGAGATTAACTACTTTGTGTTTGTAGCTTGCAGTATATACTCTATTTTTCTTTTCAGATGGAAACATGTCATCAAGAGTAACCATGCACGCAATGCTCGCACCCGTTTAGTTCATCAAATTTTCACCAAAAGTATGCATACGACATCGTTCAAATAAATTATAATGGTTTTGCTCCGTCTCTTTCTTCACTATATCCTATGATATTTCACATTGAACAGGGGCAATCAAGGTGGCTTCATAGTACTAGGTAAGGTTTGAGTATGACGTTAACATCGTCAAAAGTAAAGAGAGAACCTAGAATATCCTTTCTGCACCCTGAATTGATTAGAAAAGCACCATAAATTAGGTTCAGATTAATGTAATCAACTTTTGGATCCATTTTGACATCACTCCATAGATGCTACCTAGACATGCAATCTTGACTCCTTCCATCGTAATACTGGCATCATTCAAGACAATAAAGCCCTCTCCATTCCAGATGAGGAGAATTGGTTAAAATTAGACCCAAAAAATGATCCACCGAACCCATCTTTAGTGCTCTTTCCTTTCTCTTTTATTCCTCAGAAATCTTCTTCATGAAAGCATCTTGCGCCAAAGTACTTATTTGAAACATCTGGGGTCCATTACATAGGTCATTTTTCTAATAAAGCTTTGATAAATGGCACCTCCTCCTATAAATTAACAACCGCCGTATTATCTCCTTAATCCATGCTAATCTAGGCCTACCTCTAGATCCTCTTCATTCCACTGAGTACAACTGGATGCTCTTTGCATATGCACGAGCCATCTTCATTAGCCTTCTCTTAGCTCATCCTCAATAAGAACGACCTGTAACTTTCACGCATCTCAACATTCTCGTTTCTACTATCGCTTGGAGATGTTGCTTGTAAACTTCATTTAAAGTTTCTCGCCCGTAGGCATTATTGGCCTGATTGTTCCTACACGTGTTTAGTAGTTTCTATTCACTAATAAGGGGTTTTTCATAGTGGTACGCTAAAAGATTGTCTAATTTGAACTAGGGTTTACCAAAAGACGGTGTTACAAAATAAGTCCCCTAAATCCTTCGAGGTGCGCTAGATATGAACCATGCCTTAAGAGAGGTGCATTAATACATGAAACTATTGGAATTTGGAGGGTTATGCATCATCCTGCATGAAACTTACCTAAATGAAATGGTAGGTCTACCTACTCGTCGACTGCCCTGCAAACTTGATAGCAAGGCCCTCTCTGCGCGCAGGTACCTTAAAGTTCTGAACAACACATTACTACCGAGTTAATAGTCTTTGATCTCAAGCTGAATTCGGGTGAAAGAACTAGGTCAATTATTCTGTAAAGCTCTATGCAAGCAGGCCAAAATGTGCGCGTCAGATGTGCTTTCAAGAAGAACATCCCTAAAAGCTCATCCACGGAGGCAGTTCTCAAGAGTAGGGTGCCATAAATCATCATCACTTCCAAGACCCCAAAATAGATTTCTTCCCATCAAAGACACAATCTGCGTTCGATTTGTCAGAAGAATCGTACCGATGAATCACCAACAACACGAATTTTCGCACAGCAATGCAGATATGCGAAGCTCAAAAATTAGCAATCTACGGAAGGACAAGAACTCACCACCAAGCGAAAAGATCCAATCTCAAGCCTGCGCGGTGCTCTTCCCCCCAATCCGCACGCCCTCCATCTCCCTCCCCTCCGCCGTCGCCACCGCCTCGTACACCCCCCTCCTCCCAGCCGCCCTCTCCACCGCCACATAGACCCCGACCGCCACGGCAACCGCAGCCACCGCGTGGACCCCGAGCATCAGGTCGAGCAGGCGCTCCGCCCGCACCCTGCTCTCCTCGACATCGCACCTCGTGGCCGCCTCCGCCAGATCGAGGAGCCGGTGGCACCCCGCGGGGACGAAGGCGTCCGCGTAGAGCGACAGGCCGGTCTGGAGCGACCACAGCCCGTGGAGCAAGATCGAGCCCGCGAGGGCAATGCAGAGGGGAAACACCCGCGGGAGGACCGCGACGGCGAACGATAAGGCGGAGGAAGCAGCGGAGATGCCGCAGGAGACCGAGTGCGTCTTCGACCGGAGATCATCGGCGGCGACGGGAGGAGGAGAAAGAGACAGGAGGAGGAAAGACGAGGAGATTAGGAGGAAGGAGAGGTCGGAGGGGAGGGAAAGAGCGGGGAGGGGAGCGAGGAGGAGGAGGGGGAGGGAGGTGTGGAGGGAGGAGAGGGAGGAGGGGGTGAGGGAGAGGGAGAGGAGGTGAGAGAGGGAGAGGAGGAGGGAGAGGAGGAGGAGGTAGAGGGGGAGGTGGCGGAGGAGGTGGGGGCGGTCGGGGGAGATGGGGAGGGGGTGGTAGTGGCGGGGGGTGAAGGAGGAGGGCCTGCTTTTGAGGAAGGAGAGGGTGGAGAGGATGAGGGTGTAGACGCCATAGGGGAAGAGAGCGAGGAAGATGATGATGTGATACAATATTAGATTCATTTTTTATTATTTTTTATTTATTTTTAAATTTTTGCAGATTGCTTCCCCTTTTGGGAGGAAGACGGAGGGGCTTGGTTTTAGGTTACCTAAGACTCAGTCTGTCCTCATGTAATAATATTTTGTTTCGATCACACACCACCAAAAAGAAAAAAAAAGGGGTCCATATAGGTTTTTTTTTTCAGATTTATACATATTTTAAGAATTACTCATTGGTTCTTCCTTAGTTGCATTCTCCTACCCCCAAATCTACACCTATTTTGAACTCGGGCATTCCAAAATTCATTTGTACCCGCTTGCTACCCAATGCTTGAGAAGTTTGGAATTTGGTGCCCTCTATTAGGGACAGTTTATTGCGATGTCATATGAACTTTTATGCGTGCCTAGCACTTTGACAATATTTTTTTTACAATAAGTTGTTTCCACATTCTGAAGGCAGAATCACACACAGAACTATGTAGCACAATTGAAATCAAGAGATAGGATAATGCAATATGCTCGAAGTACATAGAATTGTCTTCAAATGGATATATCTTTTTCGGGCTATATGATCATTAATTTAATCCAATGTATTCCCTCACACAAAGTAACATGAGCATGCCTATGGTGAAGCGTGTAGATATTACAGATACATTTTCAACATATTTTCTCCAATAATTTTATACACGTCCATAAACCAGGCGGGGATTTTACTAATACATTGAACTCTGTCTAAGTGTACTTACTTCAAAATGAGTTCCACTATCCACGGAATCTTTTAACATTCTTGCCTGTATAGCAGTTTTAGGAGCACATTTTGAATGGTTTTTCCCTCTCATTTCATACTCGAGTCGCAGCAGAAGCCTCGTGTCATGACGAAACTCCTGTACAAAGTGCACAAGTTGAAAGAATCGCTATCTATCTTGTTAGAACGTGGTAAAATAACAATGATCTGTGATGTCAGTAGCCATGTGATACAATAGACTTCTCCCATTTGGAAGAAGAACAGTATTTACTTCAACTGATTTCCTGCATGATTTTGATCAGAATATTAAGTAATGTCTAAGTGATAGAGTAGAACAAGACATAAAACGACTTACATTACCGACCTTTTCCTTCAGTTACAATCACAAGCTCGTGCTGGAGAAAATGTATACACGCCTTGAAGTTTTCTCTGAGTTCTTCAGTCAGAGCACCAATCAAGATGCTGACTTTTTTTCCTCTTCCTTTTTCCACCACGAACCAGTGGTGATCAGAGGTGAAAAATATTAAATTTGTATAATTGTTTAACGAGAGGTACTAATATTTCATGAGAGCAGGCAATGAAGCATAGAGGTCTGCTAAGCATTGGAAAATCCAATTAAGAAGTTGCTCCCTTGGTAGCTCTAGCAGAAGCTCGGCCTGTGAATTTGGTAAAAGAAAGTTAGGCGATACTGCCGTTTTCAAATACAAATGTTATAATATCAATGAAACAAGGCAGATAAACTTCTGAAGAATGGGAACTTCCAGATGGGATTGTAGAAGTGATATCAATTGCCAAGCAGTGGTCAACAATTTAAAATGATGCAAAGAAAATTGTACCATCGGAGAAAATAAAAAGCAGAAACTGGTCAATATGGCAACCCCAAAATTAATTCATGGTAATAACGAAGAGACAACAGAAATAGAGGAACTTCGAACCCTAGCACGGCCGGAAAAAAAAAAGGAAATTTGAAACTACAGTCCACATTCATTTCCAACCAGAATCCGCCTTGACATGGAGAGAAGGTATAAAGACTCGATGGTTAAACTACTATAAATAAAATATAGCTACCAACGTAAAAATCTTTGGTGGAATGCTCATATAGAGCTTCAATGTGCCTTGAAAGGTGCACTTGCAAGTAGAAAGATCATAACTGAAGAAACACTCGTTATATTCAATTGTTTCAGGATGTATTACTGCCTGGAACTCATGCAATTTTAAGCTTATCCATATATATCCTATAAATATAACATAACAAGTGCTGCTGCTCCTCTTATTGACCACTGGATGAATTCTATGCCATCTTACCTTTTACCACTGCTCTATTTCTTCTCGAGTATGTAGAGTTGAACTTGTTTGATATGCATTGATGCTAAAATATATTTTCACAAGCCTGTTTGCATACTGAATCCCTGTGAAAACTCACAGGATATGTTTTCACAAGCCTGTTTGAATACTGAATCCTTGTGCTAAGCGGTTCTCTAACATTCAAATATTTGATGTTTTTTTGATGAATTATCCAGCGGTAGATAAAGAGTTCAACTTTTTTATCACATAAAGATTTATAATTTCTAATGTTCTTTTTAGAAAATACAGACTTGGCATGTCATTATTTGCATGCACATGTGAATCACGCGCACATGCATAAGCACATGGAAACACACATCTTGAGAAATATACATGCATGCATGTAAGAACACACAGATACAAGCTCTTCTAAAGACAAATACTTATGTACATTTTGTAGAAGTATGTGTGTGCATCTATCTATGTGCATATGCATATGACTGCATGCGCATACATGCAATACACATAATGTATCTGCATACATAAATACCAGTTGTGTGTGCGTTTTGTCATGCCTATGTCATGTCCTTACACATTTATAGGAATTCTTGCATCCACGTTCATATTGTATGTCCTTCTATAAAGGATCCCATTTCCCATATCTAAACTGCAGAGATTCTAAAAAATGACAACCTTTTGAGAGTGAAAGGTTTCAGACCACATACGAAATATTTGAAGTTTTGAACCATCATATAGTAGCTGTTGAACAGAGAACACAGAAATGAAGGGAGCTTTTTACAAACCTTGATCTCCTTTCCAGAGAAAACCAGACAATTGCGGTGTACGTCAGATGTCATTGACTCTGTCATAATCTTGAATACCTTCTTACTCATGTTTGCTCTCATGATAACCATCTTGCCAGATGTGTATATCTTATTGATACCAAGGTCTGCTGCCATTCGTCTTACATAGAGCTTTTTAAGAAGTACCTGCATGAAATAAGCAAAGATTGTTAATTAAAACATCTTCCAGACTAATTGTACTGTAAAACTTCAGTTACCTCCATGGAGCGAGGTTCTTTCCCATAGTGCCTGCGTAAATGCTCAGCAAATTGCATTAAACTCCACATGTCTTTTTCTGCAGCTTTTTCAGCTTCATTAATTAATTCAATGGGATTCTCAAGATAATTTATATATTCAGAGGAGAGATGGGGAGTGATATTTATGTCGAGCTGTGGAAAGATGAAAAAGGTAAAACTTTAATATGTAACTCAACACTCAACTTAACTTTGGAGAAAATAGGGTTGACTTTACCTGAACATTTTCGTAAGGGACTGGCACAAGGCGATGTTCATCAACCTGGCAATAAAGAGAATAAGCTTAATGAATTTCTGTAAACTAACATATAAAATCCATTAGTTCAATGATCCAATCATTCCCACATCAGTTTCATCTTTAAGATAAATTTAAGGCTTCCATGCATTGTTGTATAGAAGAGTAACTAAAGTCCAGGTATAAAATTTGTGTTTAAGGGAAAGATATCCTTAATGAACTAAAACAGACTTCAGTATAGTCTCAAAAGTCTACATCCAGGTTATTCTTCTAGTTAAGTAAATATTTTGTTGATCAGTTGCCATAGCATTAGAAAAGTCACGTAGCTTGATCCCCCTCAGTCTTCTTAGCGTCACTGGCTCAAGAATTTTGATCAGAATGAAAATACCTAAAAGGTCTTAAACCCACATTATATTTTGTTTATACTGCCCTCTTCCAAGTTTATGATTGTTGATATAATTTACAAGGTCTTACATCTACGTTATAGTCCCACAATGGAAGAATTAGAAAGAGTAATGGACTTAAATACAAAGTCGGGTTCAATACGTAACATCCTGAGTTTTGGATTAGAATTGGTTCTCGACCTCTATTTAAGGCCCGTCAACTGCACAGAGAAAAGAAGTTAGTCCACACATGTATGCACACATGCGCTCACACATAACGGAGGATAATCTTCAATGTGATAAGGGACTGGGCAGACTCCTAGAGTGAAAAAACAACAACAACAACAAATCAACAGCAATTACATTAGCTAATTGTAAATGCATTTGTACATAATTAAAGAAATCCTCATAAGAAGAAGAACACATGATGATACATCAATCAAGAAAATACCTTGGACAAGCTTTCGAAAAGCATCTCAAAGAAGAGATCAATTCCAACATTGCCGATATCCCCTGTCTGTTGCTCACCAAAAATATTTCCAAATCCTCTTATTCCCATGTCTCTTTCCGCAAGTTGGAATCCTTGGCCAAGATCCTGATACTCCTCGATGGCTGCAAGTCTTTCCTAAAGCCAACAGGAATAACCAGGATAATTAACTAGCAGAAGGAACTATTTGATTTAGGTTCCAGAATGTTAAAGAGTGATTTTAAATACAAAGCCCACAAAAATAACTAAGAGGTGTAGAATGATATTCCAGAATGTTAGAGTGATTTTAAATACAAAGCCCACAAAAATAACTAAGAGGG
The DNA here is from genome assembly GCA_037177215.1 of Asparagus racemosus. Taxonomy (NCBI): domain Eukaryota; kingdom Viridiplantae; phylum Streptophyta; class Magnoliopsida; order Asparagales; family Asparagaceae; genus Asparagus; species Asparagus racemosus. The sequence continues at coordinate 16,386,129 of JBAKGM010000412.1, read as the reverse complement.
GCAGAATGAGATTCTAAACTTCTGCATGTCTGGAAGAAACCAATGTACTGTCATAAGTTCGACACTTGGGAAAAGTCCTGTTAGAGTAAAAAATATAAGGGAAATGGGAAAGTCTTCTAAAATGTTTTGAGGGAAAAATTATAAATGGGTAACAGTCGCATAGGGTTTTCTCTTCATATAATATAACCTTGCTTCAATGCAAGCAGTCATTTGTCTATGTGGCTGGGACTTGGAAATAAGGAAGCATTTCAAAATTGCAGATAGATTCTTTTAAAACATATACAATTTTGAAACGTTCACAAGACCTATGAGCATCACAAACTAACAGAACTGTGACAAATGCAAATTTTTTCATAACTATCTCATGTTCCTGAAATATTTTCAAATTAGAAACTAACAACTTTTGTGACTGCAGCTAAATATACAGTCAGAATGGATTTCTACTCAGAATAAAAATGGTACTAACAGAGAATGGAATCAACTGAGGGACAGTACAACTCACCAATGCTTGATCAGAAAGCAACGACTTGTCGGGGTAAAACAAATATGCATAAGCTTCTTTGTCAGCACGACCCACTCTTCCTCGTAGCTGTTAAAAGCAATATTTGGTCACCAGCGTTATAAGAATATTTAGGATGGAAGCAAAGCCGAAATTTTCATGTAAAATAGCACATGAATAGTCACTATAATTAAGTAATTTTTAAGGACAAGTAGAACCAAAACTTCTGATGAGGAAGGGCCTAACATGGCAAACATTCCATGGCACTGACAGTCCTTGATGGGTTCAAATTCTCTTAAGAAATTGTGATGTTTCCAGTAAAGTACTGGATCATCTCTCAACCTGAATGTTTTTAAGAACCATTATAATCATGTATATCTCATTAAAAATCATCATGAGCTTGGTTATCGAGAATAATACCACAATGCTTAAAATCAGTTAGTATCCATGAAAAATTCACAAAATTAGTCAACCTGATATCAGATACTGGGTTAATGCACAATCCTCGCAAGAGGATCTAAGGACAAGAGAAGACTGAATCTCCATCAACAAAGGATACAGCATGTTAATCCAAGATTGTCATATGTGCAAAAGACAAATATAGCTCTAGTGGAATGACACTTCAACAGACATAATCAAATGCCTTAAAGAAGTCAATGGTATTGATACCATTCCCAGAACTCCTCAAGAGAGTGGAAGGCCAATATCATAAATATAAGCTAGACCATCTTGCGAACAGTGTGAACTCTACACAAAGCAAACTTTGAGAAAATCTTACTTTGTAAACAAACTATGAGAAAGAACACATTAGATATTCATAATTCAATAAATTAATTTGGTTAACTTGCAACAACCAAATGCCAACCATACACGTGGTCGGTGGTTCATTATAATATACAAAATAGAAAGCGCGAGCCAGTTATTGGCCTTCATCACTAAAGTAGAATTCAAACATAGATGCATTTAAAACTTGTTTGTTTTCATTTTTTACAGTTTAACTTTTAAAAAATATTTTAAAAATGGAACAGTATGCATCTCGTTCATTTGAAAGAAAAGAACTCCAAAATTGACCTCAATGTGTTAGATGAAATATAATATATCGTCAATATGCAAAAGAATTGGATAACAAACTACCGTGCAACAGCTACTATCATTTCTTAAATGAATAAAAATGGAAAGATTGGTAAAATAATGCAAGACTAGTTGGACAAAAGGATACAATGGGGTCTAGTATGATGATTACAACTTGCTTCAAGATTGGCTGTTCATTCTTAGGGCAGCTTGAACTCAGCTTAAGCTGAAACATGCATGTTCAAACTCCACTAGAGTCTAGAAAATAAGTCGATGAGCAAGGCTTGTATAATTAGTTACGGCATGCTTCAAGAGTCTATAAGTTATTTAATTAGTTACGGCATGCTTCAAGAGTCTGTAAGTTATGCCCCCCACCCCCACCCTCACCCTAATTTACGCGTTCTGCTGCAGTGGCAGCGACTTCAGCAATAGAAAAGGTCAGAAGGTTTTATTCTTAATTACATGCAGACATATAAGCAAGGCTTGTTTAATTATTAGCTTAAAATTTAGCTCATTACGAGTTTGATAAGCTTAATCTTAGTATCATATGGAGCTGACATATCCATACCCACTTCCATCACCCCTACTTATACTCCCTTCAATTCCCGTAGGTAGTATTCAATAAAACCTGGAAAGTTTTCTAGAACTCTTTAAATCAAAAGAAAACCAAGAAAATTAACACTACCAATTAGTCTTGCTCATGTAGAATTTGTCAGTTGTCGCTATAAATCTCAGGAAAACATAAGTAAGTTTGAGCAGAAACAGTGAGAAAAAAAACTCTCACCTGATATAGTTGGGCCAGCCCAAACTGTTGAACGTCCTGAATTATTATGGTGTTGGCATTCTGAATATCCAGTCCACTCTCTACTATATTTGTACAGATAAGAATTTTAATATCTCCCGCAGCAAACTTTTCCATGGTGTCTTCCAGCTGCTTTGAGTGTTGCTGTCAAAGTTTCAGAGAAAAAGCCTTTAGAAACTGGAAAATGTCCACAAGAAGAGGTTGGCATTGTATTCAGAATTGTGTACTTTAATTATAAAAAATAATTGAGAATGTCATAACAGATGAAGCACTACAATAAGAAAATTGAGGCTTTAGTCTCTACAAATCACAGTGCATTTTTTAGCAACTCCTTACTCCAATTAAACTGCATTGATAATGTAAGTGACAAAAGATCAGTAATCATCGACAGCTTTAGCATAAGTCTTTTCTTACACTAGCTTTATCGAATTAAGTGTATATCCTCCGAAATTGTAATAGTACATGTAATGCCAAGGTGAAAAAACGACCTTCTTGAAGGAAACTTAGGAATTGTTTAAAGTTTGAGTGCAAAAGTGAAGAATTATTCAAATATGAGAACGGTGAGAAAAACTATCCCCGTGTCAAAAGTGTGAAAATACAAGATTAGTAGAAAACAGAAGAAATAGAGGGGTTAAATCCAGAATCCATGGCTTGAGCTTCAAAGTGTTCCCTAACATGACAAGAGTTTCAATCTCATCATTGACGCTTAATGGTCTCCATATTGTGAAGGAAGTAAATTACATTTATCCATACTTATTATTTATTTTCATGCATCTCGTCTTTTACTGAAGAGCCACAAGGAGATGCTTCACGTGTACATTTGGCCAAGAACAAATGGGATTGAGGTTTTGGTTAAAGTGATTATCTAGATCGTATGAGAAGTTCTAACAACTGAAGGTAGAAAATATGATTAAACAACAGTAAACAAGTAATCTGGGGAAGCACCACTAAATAATATAGATTTGTAATGGCCACTAAATTGAGAAGAGATTGAATGTTCGAACCACCTTTCCATGAGCAATCGCAACTGGAGCATCTGGAAAGGATTGCTCAAGAAACTCCATGACTTCTTCCAATCCTGTCAATCAAAGAATTAGGGAACTAGTCAGAATAACTGAAACCAATAATTTTTTTTTTAAACTACACAAGACAGAGCAAATACTAATATCAGACAGCTGGAGTCCTATGTTGTACTGCTAATCTGAAGCCGTACCCACACCCAACATGTACTGGTACCCGTATCCAAACTCTAAGGACACTCCTTGGATATATGTATACATCTATTCAGGGATGTAGTCAATTATACAATACATGTTTTGACCTAAAACATTTGTCACACATTTTTTGGACATGTATCCTACACTCACATTCATTTCTTGAAACTCGTTAGGCATAGGTCAAGTTCTGAATTGTGATTTTGAAGGGTCGCTTGGATGTCTAGTTCAAAAACTAGTGATTTCCCAGTTTATAATCCACATACTAAAAGAAACATTAAAATGTTTTAGGAATTTTAATTCTCAACCTTGTTCTCATATAAATTATTAATTCCAATATATAATATATGTGTATATAAATATTTATACAGTCATGTCCCTATATCCTACCCTTTACAAATTTGCAGTGTCTCGTATCCATATCGGTACCCCTACCTGTATCCATACCCATGCAACATAGCCGGAGACTGATCAACTATACAACCTTCATCAACGTCTGGTTCTCCAATTACTCCATACACCCAACATAAGGGAACTTGTACTAGTCATATTTACAATAGAAAATTCTCAAGATCAACTAATCACATTAGAGTATTACATTTGTAGTTTTCTAGATTTTTGAAACTTCGAAAATTCCTAAAAACTATTTGATGTATCTGTAGGGAGAGAAAATCTTTCGTAAACTTAAGTTGACAGGAGCCCTTTGTCTACCAACTTTTTTATCCATTGATTTTGCTTTGAGATTCTTATTAACATGTGATACACATCAAGGCACACATCTCAAAGATAGCCTTGATGTGTAGCACGAATCCCAAAGCAAGATCAAGTTATAAAAAATTGGTGGACAAGAGCTCCCGTCAACATAAGTTTACTCTAGCTTTACTATATATATGGAAATAATGGGTATGAGATGGTAGCTCATTTTGCTAAATGAGCCATCAAGAGATGGTCATGTGGTAGGCCCACTTTCCTTATCACATCAAAAGGCGTGGACCGCACCACAACATCTCTTGTAGTTAATTTTGCTGAGTGAGCTCCTTATACCCATTATATATATATATAGAGCATACATGATACCAAGCACAAAATTAGTGCTTGGTAGTGGTGTGACCATTTCTCGTCCACACATTTAAAGTTATCCACTTGAAATTGGTCCCCACTTGATTACTCATCAATTGAATGAGTGCATGAGAATTGACCACATCACTACCAAAAACCAAACTCGGTATTTGGTACCAAGCATACTCATATTCCTCATATATAATAGAGTAAATCTAGAATAGACTTAAGTTAACTGAGCGCTCTCTCCACCTACATTTTTGTTCACTAAAATTTTGAGATTCGTCTTGGTGTGCGATATACATAAAGGCTATCTATGAGATGCAAATCTTGAAGTCTATCACATACCAATACGAATTTCAAAGTAGCAAATCTTATGAATAAAAGAATTGGTGGATGAAGCCCTCAGTCAACTTAAGTTTATTCAAGCTTTACTTTGTATGCGTGTGAAAAATGGATATGAGGTGATAGTTCATTTTGCTAAATAAGTTATCAAGAGATGGACTGCTCATGAACTCCACTCTGCTAGTCTCCTTGGCTCAGGTGAATCTCACAAATCATGTCTCTTGGAAGCTCATTTTGATATAAAGTTGGCATCTCATAACCACTATCCTCATACACACCTATTACCTATATAAGGTTCGATAGCTGTGAGTTAGCGGCTCATTTAGCAAAATGAGCTACCAAGAGATAAAATTGATAAGGCTCACTTCCGATGTGATTAGCAAGTGGGCCTCATCAGATAGCTAATCTCGGCAGCTCATTTAGCAAAATGAGCTATGACGGTGTGTATGATAGAATCCTCTCATACGACATAATATCCATTAATATGTGTGTATGTGTGTGAACATATGTACACACACATATATGTGTATACACACACATACATATGAAAGAATAGATATGAAGCAGCAGCTAATTTTACTAAATAAGCTTCCAAAGTGCTATATGGTGAGGCCCACTCTACTAGATGTTTTGCCTCATCATTTTTGTCTCTTTGTAACTCATTTTGCTTACTAAGCTGCCAGCTCATACTCATTACCCATATGTGTATGTGTTTGTATGCCAAACCAAGTAGAATAAGCCCAAAAAATAGCTTGTTGAATTTATCACATTTGAAAGTTTGAAGAGAATCCTTGAACACCCAATTTGGCCCTCTAATGCAGCAATATGACTGATCAATTCTGAGCATATGATTCATCCAACCTGATCGTGCTAGTTGTACAATCCCATTAACAGATCCTGTTTTGTTTTTGTTTTTCAAACAGGCAATCAACTTCTCTTCTAGTGTATGTATGAGAGAGAATAATAGGTATCATCAAGGTTATTGATAGCCGATAGCATCACCGCTAAGGCTATTTAGGACTATCACTGTAAAAAACGTAAAGTCAAGTGGTGGTTCAATTTAAATATATATAAATCTTGAAAAAATTAAAGAAAAAATCAAAAAATTCTACAAATGCATATTTGATAATTTATAAAGATCCTAAGGAGGAAGATGACTCTGTGAGCTTCGAGTTGGCGAAGGCTACATGAGAGGCAATCAGAGAGGGGGTTTTGTGGTTGAGGTGGAGGGCAGTCAGAGAGGGGTTTTGGAGTTTGAGATGCTGTAGTTGGCAAGGGAGAGGTTGACGATGAGGTGGAGTAGTCAGAGAGGGAAAGGAGGGTTGAGGGCGACGAAGTTCGTGGAGTGAGAGAAGAGGCGACGGAGTAATGGGAATTGTGGGATTAGGGTTTTTTTCATCTTTTGAGATCGAATCAGAGAAGCAAGAGTCATAAATGAAGCTGAGGGGGTTTTAGTTTATTACAAGTCAGGTACGGGTCGGGTTTGAATCAGTTATTAAACTGAGAATCCATAATGAAAAACATTATTACGCACTAAACACTATTATTGTGAGAAAATGGCGCACATAGTGCTATCTTCCACTGGTTTCATCGATATCGTTGCCGATAGTGGGCGCTGACGCAATTTGCGGCACTATAGCGGCACTATTGGGTGCATTTTTCAATAGTGGCTACCATATCACATATGAAATGAATCTCATGCATAGTGATGTGCCTAAATCTCAACCAAGTTGTCTCGTCCCCAGCCCGCGAGCCAGTGGGCGAAGTGTAAGCCATAGGACCCACTGAGTGCAACTTGTTTGGTTCAATCTACTGCCAAAAGTGCTAGCACTAGTTGCACTTGACTCCTTACGCTTGCATTATAACCCATTTAATATCTCACCCACCAATGTAGGACTAAAGAGAGTGGGCGGGCAACACAATCACCCTACCTAAATACACAACTTTCTTGTTGTGACATGACAACGAATGTGTCTCAGTATCATACGAGTTCTAGAGATGGCTCCCACCGCTCTCGCACAATGTAGCACTTAGTCTCACATAGCACTTAATTCCACACTTTCGGCTGACTAACTGCTCTGATATTATTTATCACGCCCCAGACTTGCGAGCCTATTGTTGTGATGTAAGCTGTGAGACCAGCTAAGTGCAAATCGTTGTTTGGCACAATTCACTACCAAAAGTGCTAGTTGTACTTGACTCCTTAGGCTTAATTTATAAATCAATATCTCACTCATCCACCGATGTTGGACTAAAGTAAGTGGCAGCATCACACAACTGATGTGGTTTGCGTTAAGTAATAAAAAAAGAATATTCACTTGGTTGAGCTAAAGTCGTGCTATTGCATATGAAAGACTACATTTATATATCATATGTTACTAATTACTCTATATTTGTGTGTGAAAATGGACATGAGGTGGAAGTTCATTTTGCTAAATGAGGTTGCAACTCATATCACATGCCACCATATCCATTGGTGTGTGTGTGGAAGTGGTTGTGGTGTGCGTCAAACGCATATGTGCCTGTATGTATTTGTGTGTCTGCGTATGTTCGCGTGTCTGTGGGTGTGGTCTTCTGGAGGTTTTAAACATATATCAGTTCTTGTAGATTTAGTCGAACAACAATGTTAATGTAAGCAACCCAACCGTCAGTTAGAGATACATAGTCAAAAACACGGTCTTCTTCGTCCCTCATTCATTCTTTGTATGTTATGCCAAAACTAGTAAAAATTCCACATTTTCTTCTTTCTTTCTTCTTCCTCGTTTGGCTCTCTTCCTTCTTTTATCGTATATTTTCCATAAAAGGGGAAATCTAAGGCCCAACCCAGTGGTTCCTCTCTAGGTTTATTCTCTACACCTTCATACCGGTTGCCTCCTAATCCAGTATGTAGACCGCTTAAACAGACCATATAGCATTCCTCTAATCCTCTCAATCATGAATATTGTTGCCTTCCTCTTCCTCTTCAATATACTAATGTGGCAGAAGGCATTTCATTTCAAATCAGGTCTACCTTGATCCGAAACAAATCTAGGATTACAATAAATAGAGGTATTCTCACAATCATAATGAAACCTAAGGTCCTAAGGTGGGAACACTATGGACTTTACACTAGGATATGTGAGGTTTCATTGGGCTTGGATTGAATTATAGACCAGCCTAATACATGAACATGCACCACTAGCTGCTTTAGTACAATTATAAATGTTTTCAATTTTCTCCAACAAAAGAAGGCATGATCTTAGAGGCATTTAAACGAGCAGTTCCTTATCAAATCCCAAAGAATCCGGGGATATGACATAAAAGAGAAAAGTATCGAACATATTTGTCCAAAAATATACAGCAAAATATGACAGACAAATGACCTTTTATTCTTGGTAGAACATAGAACACTTGCCCACCACGATCCAATTCAAACTTGATTGCCGATAAGACTTTGCTTTCACTGTATGATGATAGATGAGTCTTAATAGGAACTCTTTCTGGAGGTGGTGTTGAAATTAAACTGCAAGAGAAAACATCACAAAAAAAAATTCAAGGCCAAATAAACAAGGCAAGAAATTATATTAAAAAAGGCACGTTCGGAACAAAAGCAATAACATCGTGGTGGGATGAGCATGCTTCACAATCAGCAGTTAGTACCTAATCTAGAATGTATAATTAAGATGACAATGCAATAGCAAAGTTAGTTTTAAACTTTAAAGTTTCAAATCAACCAAAACCAAGTGAAATAGGTGACTCCAAGTACCTAATAAAGTAATTAAAGCCTGTAATATAACCTAAATTGCAGGAACACTAATACAAAAATGATGGATATGACATAACCACAGATTGCAAAAACACATGAAAGTTATTCTAGAGTAGAGACAAAAATATAATACATGTGAATAACTGACAACATGATAGGAAAGAGTACATCCTAGAAGGTCTAGACCCTAGCAAGCCTATTAGCAAAGAGCGTTAACAACTCCGACAACATGAAAAACCAAAAGCTCTGCCCTTCTCTCCCTTGGATAGATAGGGAAGGGCAAGGCCTTTGGTGTCCATTCCAGTCAAGATTTGAGGCCTCACAATCACTAGCCAATATGCTTTTCTCTCCTGTCTTTCTTCGTTCATTATTCAATATTGTAATGTCCTAGGCGTAGAGGAACCACACCAATCCATCCCGAACTTGGTGGTTAAACTCTATTGTGGTGACGATACTGTAGGGGAGGTCCTGCGGAAAAATAGCTCGATGCCAGAATGATATAAAAAAGCTTATATCATTTACTGTAAAACAATTTACTTGTTATGTGCCAGACCACAATGTGCTATCTCATGGCTAGCAAAGGAGGGCATAATGATGCTCCTGTGCAAGGAAAAGGAAATAAGGATCTAAAAGTGTAACCTAAGTGCTCATGCAAAAGTAGATATTTCATCAAACTCCATTATCACCCTTATCAAGGAAATACGTGTTGACTCATTGGTCTGATGGTAAAACAATTCGTGCGCGTGCGTGATCGTGGGTGTGTGCGCATACATACATACAAACACACACGCACGCACGCAAGCACACACACATATATACACACGCACATTTACATACATGACAGATACATACATACATACACACACAAACAGAGACACACACATATACACATACAGACATACATACATCCACACATACAGACAGGCATACACACATACAGACACGCATACAGAAACACACACATATAGACACACACAACACACACACACACAGACACACATAGACACATACACACAAACATACATGAGCTACTATCCACTTTAAGTGGATAGTGGCTCTTATCCATCTAACTTTTTAACTATTGGATTGATTTGATAATTAAATTCTGATCTACTGAGGTGGCACACATTTAGAGGTGTAGGGTAATACTGTAAAATTATTGAGAGACAAAAATGGTTAACATTAATTCTAGACATTTCTTTTCTCTCTCTTCTTCCCTGCAGAGAAAAACTTCGGCCTTCCCTATCATTGTGGCGTCGGCAACGTTTGCTCATGCAAACATCTCCACTTCTGCACCCCGATCCCTCATAATTTCAATTACCCAATTAAATTTTCTAATACTTAAGCTCTTGTCCAACGCTGTCATTGGTTTTGAGCGCCTTCTCTTTTCTGGACATTTATTTTCTCTCTTCTTCCCCGCAGAGAAAAACTTCGACCTTCCCTATCGTTGCAGCGTCCTCAACTTTTGCTCACACAAACATCTCCACCTCTGCACCCTGATCCCTCATAATTTCAATTACCCAATTAAATTTTCTGATACATAAGCTCTTGTCCAACATTGCCATTGGTTTTGAGTGCCTTCGCTTTTCCGGCAAGCATCATTTGCCGACGAGCATCAGCAAAATGAAAATCATAGAAAATGAAAACACATCTTTTCTAACCTGATTTGTGCACGTTGAATCTTCTGAAACAAAATAGCCTTGCACCCAATTTATAGTTTACTTTTGTGGTACAATTTCTTAATTGTATGATTTAATGGCTTATTATTAGGGAAAGGAAATCACTAAGCACCATACATGATTTGGATCTTCTTGCAGTTGATAAGAACTAGCTACAACACAAAAAAATCAGCTTAGATAGACAAAGAAATCAATTTAGATGGATTGGTTTGTCTAGGGTATAACAGAGCATAAATAAATGATCATAGGATACAAGGAAATCAATTCACAAATAAATTCATGTTAAATCAGGCCGTCACAGGTGTGAGGTGCCAAGCTCAGGATAGAGGAATTTCTGGAAAAGGAGGCCTGAGAAGTCTATTGGATAAGTCGAAATTTTTGTTTCTTTAAGTGCGAGCTTGCTGACAATCTTATGGATCCATGTCAAATGCCTTTGTTTATTGGATTTTTCTTAGTTACCTTCCAATTTTCAACATCTTCATTTCCGTTGCATTTTCATGTTTCACAGTTTGCTTTAGGAGCCAATCACAAGGAGGGGGAAAGGCGTGAGCGGGGAACAGAAGAGATAACCGAAAATAAGATCTTTTTCTTATTTAGATATTTATTTCTTTTACCACATTACCCTTCCTTAATTATAGTTGCCACCTCATCTAAATCTGATTTTCATTTATCAAGTCCATCCAACGACTAAAAGTTGGGTAGACAAGTCACTATCCACTTAAGTGGTCAAGTGGATAGTAGCTCAACTATACACACACACACACACATTTATTTATTATTTATTTATTTGCAAGTATATTGACCAATCCATTACCTAGCATCACGAAATCCAGTTAATGCCAAGTAAAGGGTACGTGGAATAGGTGTTGCTGAAAGAGTAAGAACATCAACTGAAGTCTTGAATGAAGCTATCTTTTCCTTCTGCTTGACCCCAAACCTCTGTTAATCAAAAACTAGAAGAGAGATATTAATTACCCTCCATACAGCATGCAGACAACAGAATAACAAAATTCAAGGAGCGTACAACATAATGAAGAACAAATTTTCAGCAGTAAGGGGAATTCTAAGAACAAATAGTAAACTTTGGATAGTTATGACTAAACATGATGTGTTAACAATTGGTTTAGTTCTTGATGTAGAACAAGCTAAAATTGCAGTCACATACTACATATCAGTAGCCCCAGCAAAGCCAACTATTGCAGATTATCCACAAATTGATCACAACCTGTGATGTGTTCCCTATCCTGTTAGACCCCATGATGCGAAACACCGTTGTCCAACTTTCATCAAGAAATGTCATACCTATCAATCCACTTTCACATATGGCAACCCTTGCTCTTCCGTGTTCCAGCCATACATCAAACCTTAACTCTTACTATAAGATCAATATTCTTTCATTTTTCCAGAACTTTTGTAATGCTCATTCACAGTTCTTCTACCTTTATTGTAATCAATGAAATACAATGGGTTTAAGGTATTTTGTTTCTTGAAATGATTTCCCAAGATATCATTGGGTTGACTCTTGTAGAAGGCCCTTGTCCTGATGGCACCTCTACTTCACGAGGTAAACTTTTGAGTCATCAACTATAAGGGAAGATGTCTTCCTCCTGAACTCCATTCGCCCACACTTCTTAAATTAACTTCTTTTTGACATAAGGAGAATAAGTTTACAGTATTTCGGTTACCCGCAAAATCAAAACTTTCACTATATTAACTAGTAAGCAAGTATTTCCATCCATAATCTTTTAGATTCCTTATAAATTCATGCATGTTTTATTAAAATGGAAAGGGAGTATTAATTTATTTTAATTTCAAATGTTTCATACTGATCTTATTACTTTCACGTTACTATATAAATTAAGATAATGCTTCCTGGTTTCAGTGACGAGGATTGATCTAGCTTAGACTTCAGTCTTTTCTGCCAAATAGGAACTTTGCTGACAAATTTACACTGGATTTTTCCATAAACAGAATGAAATTAATTCCCCATTCTCCATCATTTTGTCTTCCCACCATTTTCAAGGCATTTTCTCATGGAAGTTGAATTAACAGATTCATCGCTCCGTGGATTGTACCCCAAAACCATATACATGAGACAGCTGGGATGCAAGATTTAGCTGTTTTCAGGACTGTCCTAAAAGTCTTAAACTAATGGAGAGAAGTTGTGCAATAAAAACTAAGGAAAACTGGTATTGAGGACTTCAGCACTATTGATAAGGAAATAATGAGATAGATAAAGATAATTTATAGGCAATAGATTAAAGACAGCAAAAATAAAATCATACGAATGGACCAAAAAAATACTCATTTCATGTCACAATTATGAAGTGGGTAGCCCTGGATCAGTTGTAGCAATGGGGTATCTAGTAGTTCCAAGGAACATAAAAATTAACCATAGAAAGCATTTTTGAGGGAGGAAGCATGGTAATAACTTGCTAATCAAGCATTCTCTGATTTGGGTAGTGCTAGGATGGGATACCTAATTACCTATAAAGTACGTGTGTCAGTTGTCTGCAATGGAGTACTAGGATGGGATACCTATAAAGTCCTTGTGTCAGTCATCTGCAATGGAGTACTAATACATAGTAGTTCCAAGGAAGGAACATAAGTATTAACTATAGGCAGCATTTTCTGAGGGAGGAAACATGGTAAAACCCTGCTAATCAAGCATTCTCTGATTTGGGTAGTACTTGGCTGGGTGACCTACAAAGTCCTCGCCTACCAACACTAACCATAGGTATGTTGAACTCAGTCTAGTGATGACGCAAGACAATTAATTGAATAACCATAGGTATGTTGAACTCAGTCTAGTGACGATGCAGGACAATTAATTGGGAACTATGTTGCCAACCAAAGTGATAAGGCACATTAGCTGTATGCAAAGAATGGTGAAATATAATAATTCTAATGAACTGAGTTAATAGCTAAAATTTCCTGAGGGAACCATTGTAAAAACTAATTGGTTAACTGTGCTAGGGAGAGAACATTTCTGCTATGCTGGATGACTTCATGGGGAACCATAGCTTGTGGCATTACACATTAAACAATCTAGCCAAAACAATGGCCAATATTTTTTTAAAAATATGAGTTCTAGTGCAGGACTAAAGGATCAGAATCACAGATGTAAAGATTGTAGAAATAAAGATAATGGAGACTTGATATATAAGAAAGTACCAAGTTAGAATAGGTTTTCAGCCTATGCTTAGAGGTCTGTAGCAGGAACCAATTATTTTTCTACCGCAATTTCAATTAATAGTTTTATGGAAGAATAAAAACGATGCAAGCAGCCAACACAGTTTCAGTTTATATAAGTTTTACTCTACTTAAATACATAATATAAGTAGGAAAAGACCTGTTCCTCATCAACGACAAGCAGACCGAGATTGTTGTAAACCACCCTATTTCCCAAAAGTGCGTGGGTGCCGACAATAATGTCCAATTGCCCATGTTTAATCATCTCAAGGTACTCCTCTTTCTCAGACTTGGTCTGCAACAAGGAATAAAATGTTAATTAAAAAAACTTATTTTGAGCATGACACCCCCCCCCCCCCCGAAAGCATCATAGATTCATAAGAAATTGTCATCTAAGGACAATGAAAAAAGCTAAATATTTCTATATGATACAACAGGTACCATCTCAATCTGCATCATTGGTTTAATCTTACTATGAAGCCAAGACCACACTAAAACAGTATAAATTGCAGAACAAATATATAGAACACATGCAAAACAGGGTTATGGCCTTGATAAACATCCAAGTAGGAACATGTCCAACTTTCTGTGAGGCCTTCCACATAATACTAGGATCCCATATAGGTAAAATTTCAAATTATGAGAATGGCGAACAAGATAAAAGTACCGAGGAAACTGAATGTGAAATGTCAAATTCGAAGATCTCTAGGGTAAAAAGGAAAATTAAGAAATTATCAATAAAGCTCAACATGAACGTAATTCTCTCAGTAGCCTGGAGTGACTAACATATGTTTCAAGACTACGTCTTTGATTAGAAAAGTATTCTCTTTAACCCTCGTTCATAAATTTGGACTTTTTTGTAGTGGTAAGGACTCTAAGATGGTAGCAAACTCATCCAGTTCAAGTCCACCAGCTCTGTATATAAAAGGTTGATTTCTGTTAACATTGTTTAACATCTGTCTTTGAGCCCAGAACAAAGGCCAACCTCCAACACACTGTTACAGTTAAAAAAATATACCCTTTATTTGGTCTTTTGGTGTAGTGCTAGGGTTCAATAAGTCCTGGGTTAAAACCTTATCAATTCCAACTTAACACTTGGCCTGGAGGGCTCATATAATTGGTTAGCTACTGAAATTTTTTAAGCATCCTTTTCATCAATACAAGGATGCTGTAGTAATACATCGTATTCTGAAATCAAGCGGTAGAATGGAGAAATTCATTGCTTTATCCAAATGTGATAAAATCAATGTTTCAAGGGAGTGAACATAAGGCTTAAATGTACACAATCCTTTCCAAAGTCAGCAAGAAAAATGAAATTCACAAGCTTTTCCCCTAGAAAGCAACTCAGTCTTTCTTTTTGAAAGTCAAAGAAAATGGACATCTGTGTTGTTTGGTTAATACAAATTCAAGAAAATTGAACCTTGTATTGAACAGATAATAAATACATATCTTGTTGTAATTTTTGTAATATAGATAAAGGCATTTTTGTAATCAAATCCTCAAAGAAAAATCATAATGACGAGAAGTAGACACAAAACAAACTGCACTCCACCAGGTAGGAAATACCTGAAACCTGCTAAGGAGTCCAATCTTTATATGAGGATATCGAGAAAACCGCTCAGAGATGACATCAGAATGTTGTTTAGCTAGAACTATGGTTGGTGCTAGAACCATCACTTGTTTGCCAGCAGAAACCACACAAAAGATGGCACGCAGTGCAACTTCGGTTTTGCCAAACCCAACATCTCCACAGATCAACCTGTCCATAGGAGTCTCCCTTTCTGTTAAATCCCTCTCAACGTCAATAAAAGCCTGGATAGCAAAATGAAAATCAAATTCCATATATACAAGAAGTCTTAGCATTAGCATAATCTTAATAATATAGGCCTCATGAATATAATTCACTGACTCATAAACTCCTCTAATAGCACAACATCATATAACTTATCAACCAAAAGAGCAAAAAAATCTAGCATTCATTCCATTCCATTTCCAAATGGCATAGCAAAAGGCACGTATATTGGCCATTATCTCAACAATAAATAATTCCTAGCCAAGCTACAAAAGCCAATATGTAAGAAACAATTCCTGCACAAGCACGCTTAAGTGATCTACTTTATCAACTTCAAGATAGCCTCAAAGCTTATGCAGGAAAAGAAAGAGAGTCCATTAATGTAAGACTTCCAATCTAAAATTAGTATTCCTAGAAGAGGTGCCAGCAAGTTCATAAGATGTTACATCACTTTCCTTTATCATCACCAATGTCCTGTGATAACTCTTGTACAAAGATGCTTGTTACATATCATGCTCAGAAGAAAATGTACCTGTTCCAACTTTTTCGTAATAAAGATGGCTCTACATTTACCTTGTGTCAATATCTAACATTCAAACTGGAGGTGAAGAAACTTCGTAAGTGAATATGGGATACCCTAAGCTTTTGAACATACTACTACATAATGAAGATTTTATAATGCAAGAATAGCATACAAGAATAAATTTCTCAAAAGGTAAAATTATGTATGCTATTTTAGAACAATGAGAGATATAGATAAACTTCTGAATAATAGGAAACAAAAGGGCATTCTAAGAGATACTACACCTGCTTTTGATCAAGGGTGGGTTTGTATGGAAATTGTGCAGAAAATTCAGCCATGGCTGGATTTTTTGGATAGGGTGGTCGTTTCTGTTTCAATCTATGCAGGTATAGCTCCATCAAGTCAACAACCATTTTCTGGACAGCTATCTTTCCTTTTATTCTTCTCTTCTCCCATGCACTGGTGTCGTTCAGTTTGCTCAAAGTTCGAGGCTTTTTGCTCTCATTGGGGCTGCACAAGAGATGAATTCAATGGTTAATACATACCTACCACAGAAATGTATAACTCTATTGGTACAACTGGTCTCATTATCCTAAGATTCCAAACTACAGAGTTTGAAATATAAAATATGATGATAGTTTTGAAGTCACCTAAAAAAGGTCAAATGATAGAAATACATCAAACAAGTTCCCCGGTTCATCTAAAGGGTATAATTATCATGCAAGCATAAACTCTTTGTGCGAATTTCTTTTCTCCGTTCAGTTGTAATGAGGCACATCCCTCTCTCATTTACCAACCAACTTCTTAACTGAAATTGATTATTTAATCTAGAAAAGTTATCTATGCAATAATTCTCACACCACGTTGATACTATAAGTCTTAAACATCTTACAGAATTGTGAAACGCGTGAACAGAGCCCAAATTTCAGATCTAGGGAGTTTGGTGGAGGAAGATTCTTGTGTGAAGCTTAGTTCTTGGAGTTCTCAGCTTCGGTGGAG
>JBAKGM010000412.1:16345231-16358925 GCA_037177215.1 Asparagus racemosus | reverse complement strand
GGGTCAGCGCCCGAGCTATCTGGCGGAGTTCTTGCCGGTGCGCTCGGTCCGCACTTCACTGTCGTCTGGGAGGGAAGTATTACTCCCTTAATCATGTGGATTATCCTCAGTGAGGGTTCAGGACCATAACAATACCCTTACTTGATTTTGGCACGCTTATATACTCTAAGGGGGTGTTTGTTTACCCAAAAGTGAAAAATGAAAGAGGGAAAGCGACTCACTTTTATCACTTTTGGTGTTCGTTTGATTGCAAGTGTATGTAAAAGTGAAATGCAAAAACCTTGCCAAATCAGATTTAATGAAATTTTAACTTTTCCTAAAAAAGCGCGGATGTCACATGAAAGTGGAGAAGTACCACTTTTAACCAAAAATAATATTTTCTTTTATTAAATCTTTAATTTTACCCACCAACTAAGAATTTTTAGTGTTGGATGCTGCTGACAACATTTTAAGTTTGGAATATGCTTATTTATTTATTTATTTATTTATTTTTGAAGTTTCCTATGTT
Source organism: Asparagus racemosus (assembly GCA_037177215.1). Taxonomy (NCBI): domain Eukaryota; kingdom Viridiplantae; phylum Streptophyta; class Magnoliopsida; order Asparagales; family Asparagaceae; genus Asparagus; species Asparagus racemosus. Next base: position 16,358,417 of record JBAKGM010000412.1, on the reverse strand, counting down.
AGTCCCTCTCATCTTTACTGTTTGTAAATTAGTTCCTCATATTTTGGAAAATTTTCATAAAGTCCCTTAATACTTATAAGTTGTTGCAAAATTAGCGCCTTACTCATTGAAATTTCTATAATATCCTCGAACTCTTACAAATTGTTTCAAGTTAATCCTTTAATCAAGTATAGTAGTAACAAGATATAACAATTAAGGGACGTATTACCAATTTCAAAATTTTGGGGGACTAGTAGCAAAGTACTTAAGATGTAAGAGACATAAACCTTATTTTTATCTTAATATATTAGTTACTAGTTTAATTTGTAAGGGAGCTTTGCATATTTGTTTCTTTGAAAATTGTTATGGTATATACTATATTTTGTATTTTTTTTTTCTTTGCATATTTTCAGTTGTAGTTACCAAAAATTCATTTAAATATAATACAATTTTAAATAAATAATTAATTAATTAATTGTCGTATAATTTATACTTTCCTATTTTCAAATAACAGTTTAATTTTATAAACAAAAATCATATTTCACTTGCATGCTGACGACGTAGATATATTTTCTCACTTGCAAAAAAGTGACTTTCTTGCTTTCAATTCATTTTCAATTTGCTAAACACCCCCTAAAGTTCTAAAAACTTGCATCTAAATCCTAAATTTGCACTTAAATATCCTCGGTTATGCAAACTTGAGGTATTTAAGTGCAAACTTTAAAAACTTTAGGGTATAAGAGTGCTGCCATAAACACGTGATGACATATAAGTTTAAATTTTAAGAATTTAGGATGTGTAAGTGCTGCCATAAACAAGAGATGGTAATGCAAGTTCAATATAGTTGAAACTATATGGTGTTTAAGTGAAATTAAGCGTAAAAATTTATTGGCTAAAGGTAGTTAATTGCAATCGAAACCTTCTTTAAAGGTGATCTTTGTATTAATTGAACTTTGAAGGCGCTTTTAAAGAAAAGAAGAAGAAGAAAAAAAAAACCCTAACACAAACAAAATAATCAAATGGGCTTTTCTCCGTGAATTCCGTCGTGATTGTGGTAGACTTTCAATGCTTGTCATCGATATTTTTTTGTGCATAATTTCCAATATTGAAGTCATTCTGTTTCTCTTCCATTGCGATCATGCTTGTTGAGTTTCAATGTATATTGCCAGCTAACGCCTTGAACCTGTTCGATGAAATTCATGAAAGGAGTAGCCTTTGTTCGATTTATGTGATTTTCTTGTGCGCCCATTATCCTGAAAAAGAGAGAACATTTCGGTTCTTTTTATTGAAAATGAATCAGCTTCATTCATTTGACTGTTCTTAGTTTGTTATTGCAGAGGATGCTTCAGCTGCTGCTGGATTCCTTGAAGACTTGGCATACATTTTTATGGTACTTTTCCCCATTTTCATTGATGCGACTTGGGAATTTGATATCTTTAGTGCAATTTTTTAACTTTGGGATTGTCATAGATCTGAGGGGGGAAAAGAAAACAGACATTAACAGATATATCGCTCAGGTGTTCTGACGTTATTATCTCCTGGCCGATCATGAATGGAATTAGTCATTAGTAATCAGGTTTAGTTTTCGGACTTCAGATTTTTGGTTAGCGTAAGTGAAACCAGGCTAGGAATTTTGTTTCTCTGGGATTAGAGCATGGTATATTTATGGATAAATACACTTGGTATTTGAGGTCGAGGAAATGAGTATAATTCTGATATTGCAATATAAGAACATTGCACAGTATTGCAATGCTTTAAAAAAAACAAAGCTGTTGTTGTACTAATAATCGTTCAAAGCTTAAATCGACGCATTACTAGCCACTAGGTGTTTTTTAGTTCTCCTCACCAAGTACCGACCAAAGCGACATGTAGGGAGAGAACTGCACGAATTTTATGGACATGCTATCGACAACTTGCTGTATCAAACATCATTTGTTATACACTCCACATTAATCACACTGGTTTAGAAGTACAAGAAATAGAAACATATAGACAATTAAGGGCATGACTATTGGGTTATATCTCATAGGTCATTCCCACCTTGAGCAGCCTACTGCGAGGAATCATCATAATGTCTCCTCCCTGCCTGAAGTTTTTCCTCATAAAGCTGTAGACGTAGTTGACAACTATTCTCTTGAGAAAAGAAGAATTGTTTCCTGCCACGACTTCAGTTTCTCCTAATAGATACACTACCCCTTTCTCCATCTCTCTCTGAACAAACTGTTTCTCTTCTTCAACACTTTGAACTTGGGCAGCAATGTTTGCTTGTTGATTGCCGATTGCTGCCTGTATTGATCCTGAAGAAACACGAGGTGAATTCTCTATCATCATGTTTTCCTCCACATGCACTTGGGAAGATCCTTTTGAACTTATTTCCCCTTGCAGACGAGTGCTTTGCCTAGCTCGCCAACTTCCCATAATGAAGTATTCATTGTGGATGAAGTTCTTTAGTTGCTCAATTAGCATGCTTTCAAACTCACTGGACTCTTCTATGACATCTTTATACCCATAGCGCACCACACATCGATAAATTCTAGATGCTTTTGGCTCCACTTGTCTGAAAAGAAAACGTTCCTGGATCTCTACTTTGGGGATTGGAACGTGTTTCACTGAAACAAACACCAAGACTGAATGAATGGAAGGTACTTTCTCGATAAAGTGGGCAAAGATTGGAGGAATGCCTTCAACTAGTTCCGAATATAGAAATGCAATTCCAGATATTCTGTTTATGTCCTTGCTAAGAGCCAAATCTTTTATATAATTGCTTGATATCTTGTTCTCAACCTCAAACATGTACCTTTTCACATGCACATAGTGCCATATAGCCATTATCTGCATCAGGAAAAAAGAGAAGACCAGTGGTAGGTAGCCACCTTGGGCAAATTTGGATAGGACTGAAGATAGATATGTCAGCTCTGCTCCAGCAAACACAATGAAGAACAATAATATTTGCCAAATGCTCTTTTGCCATATGACGAGCATTATTAGAGTCACCAAGAGTGTTGTGATTGTCATATCACAAAGAACCGCGATTCCTTCAGAAAGAAATAGAACAATCATGTTTGGCATAACATGCAGGATTCATGCATGAGCAAGTTTATACTCCTATTGCAGCGATATGATTTGCTGAGGACAGTGTGGTTTTTCAATATAAATGCATCATAAAGCAAGTAGTATAATTTGAGGAGTGCTAGCTTCAGTCACGAGTGCACAGCACTCGCCCTGTAGCAGGGACATGTGTCCCTACATGTCATTGTAGGGGGCACGTGTCCCAGCCACAGCGCGAGTGCGGTGTACTCGTGGCTGTGGCTAGAATTGCTCGTATAATTTTAATTTACAGTTTCCTATACTGATGTCTGAGCTCTCTTGCTTGGTAAGCTAATCTCATATGCTCTGATTTTCAAAATGTTTCTTCTAACATCTGACAACTCCGCAGTTGCTATATATCTCCAACATAGTATGGATGCATTATTCATATTACCATAGGACGATGCGGGCCACATCAACTTGTGCATGTATGAATCTCCGGTTATGTGAATTATATTTATTATAGATGACAAGCAATGATTGGTTAATCCTGATATGAATAATGTTAATGCTGTATCCTTACCATAGGCATGTCCAATATTTTCAGTAGTTTTGAAGGTCCCCGTAACTATTATGCAAGCAATCATCAGCGCAAAGTTTAATTCAGGAATGTACACTTGCCCTTCATACTTAGCAGAAGTGTGGATAACCTTTACTCTTGGGAAGCAACCTAGAGTTTGGGCCTGTGCTATGATTGAAAATACACAAGATATCACAGCTTGACTGGCAATGATGGCAGCGGCAACGGCTACTACAAATGTCGGCCAGAATAGTGGACCTGCAATGAAGGAAGGTACGTCTATCATGAAGCCTGTCATATAGTCAATATGAGGTCTCTTTGTATTCGCATTTGATATAATTACCTGGAATTGATTTATAGAAAGTGTCAGCAACATTTTCTGGAAATTTTGTTAGATATGCAGCTTGCCCAATATATGCTAGTGATACTGCAGGGAGCAAAACTCCAGTGAAGCTAATCTGCAACAAGGTTTAGATGATTGAGCATACATTTTCAGAAGCCCCTGGTATCAATGTGAACCAAGAAAATTTAAACCGTCTAATCTGGCTATAAAGAGAGGTATAAATTAATGCTGAAAGATGATTCAGTTAGGATCCAAGAAGATAATTTCAATCAGATTCCCAAAGTTCATCCACATACAAGTAAGTGTCTTTTTATCGTGCCTACAGCAGTCTATCCAAACTTCAAGCTCTCAAGCCAATAATATGAACCTCAAAAATAACAAATAAGTAGGGTGACAAAAAAAACACCTTGTAAAAAATGCACTTGAAATCGCTTAATTTAGTTCTTATGTTGTCAGTTTCACAATTCGGATTGCAATTCTTGAAGGGGGTTAGTTAGGTAACAGTAGGCAAGTCAAACAAAGATTCAGAACTTAATATTAATATGGATTTTACTCCAGCTTTATGGTTGCATTTGTTGATTGCAGATTGAAGTTGACAACCAAATTATTTTTTTAGACAAATCTCACTGTTATGTAAGTTCGTGCTTGTTGTAGTTACAGTATTATGTCCGACTACATAAATACAAGGTAACAGGTAATGGAAGTTTCAACATGTTATAAATTACTTGTTCAAGAGTACGAAATGCACGATTTAATATTCAAAGAATAAAAGCACAAGTACCTGAATGGCTCTAACATTGAAGTGGCCCAGGTCAGCAAACATAGCTTCGGCCCCTGTTCATGAGTTTTCTTAGTGCAGCAAATTAAGTTGCCTGGACTCCTCATGCAAATAAATACAGTAAGAAAACCCGATTAAGAAATGTTGTGATCAGTTTAATTTACCTGTAATGCACAGCACAACACCTCCAAGAGAGAGCCATCCGTGTTTGCCATTTCTTTTGAAATAGTCTATTATATACATCGGATTAAATGCACGCAGAACTCTCACGTCATACTTGATTAAGTTATACATCCCAATACCACCAATAAGACTGAACCAAAGTAGGATTACAGGAGCAAATGCATAACCCACTTTATCTATGCCAAAGCGTTGAACGGAAAATAGCATGAGCATAATGATGATTGAAATAATTGCAATTTTGCCTGTTCAAGATGAAAGAAGAGGACGATGAGAAATTATCATTAGCTAACCTACATTTGTATCAACATCAAGGTTTGAAGGGTGTATTCTATCTTCATGTATTCAGTTATCTCCATTAGCTTTCAAACTTTCTTGGGCACTCAATTGTCTAGATCTACACTTAAAGAGTTGATGTGTGTAACTTCCACTGAATGTTAAGAGTCTTAAGACATATGTACATTGTTATACTTAAAAAGTACTTTTGCTACTCAACTGTGAATCAGTAGTTGACTCGTCTGTGGAGAATTTTGACTTAAAAGGTGTTTTTCGTGTGCATTGGATTTGTAGTTTAGTTAAGAAGCTAAACTCATTACACATTTTAGTACTTAAAATTTGTTTTAGCAATACTTGGAACAGCTGAACATATTTTCTGTTTTTGGTATAAATATAATTATACTTCAACTAAAAGTATTCAAACTCTTGACTTGCAGAACTTCTCTTTTCTGATGGTTTTCATATTTGTTTGACTAGTAGGAATGATTCTAGCTCTCAAATAATAGGTCATTCTTTCATTCAAATTTTGCTAGTTTTATTCATGTCATAAGGGTCTTGATCAAGTTTGACAGGTAAAATATACAGATCTTTTTGTTAAATTAATAGAAATCACATGTACAAATTCCTACATGAAATTTTATATACTTTTCATGCATTTTGGACGTGATATATGGATGTTAAATCTAGACATTCTCCACAGCAGTCCTCCTTCAGAATACTTTACTGTTGCATTCATCTGTCATATTCTAATTAAACAGTCTACTCCAGTTTATCACAATATATTATTTTTTGCGCGCACTTATCCTGTACATGCTTCGAACACTCATAGCTTTTGCAGAATCAAAATTCATACCTTCAGTCAAGACAGTTGCTTTCTGTTGAATCCCACTTACTGCTGAAAGCACTGCAAAAATAACAAAAAATTGAGCATCATTAATATATCTGAAAATGTTAGTATGATGAGATATCTGAACAAGAGAAGTAAGAATCTACAAGAATGTCAAATTATGCTTATAGGATAAAAGGTATATGTTTAAAAACTTGGTTTAGATCCTCATTAAATATGAGAAAAAAATTGAACAATATTAACCATCAGATTGTGTTGGATTTTTGCAAGTATAACTTTAAGCATCATAAAGAAAACTGGCAAAAGCACCAACTAGAGAGCAAAGAGAATCTCCATAAATCTTTTTATAGAGAATACTATTGTCCCAGTGCAGGCGGTGCGTGTGTGACGTAGAACGAGGAGCGCCCTAGTCGAACTGTCAGGGGAATGAATAACTTTGTAGATTTTTTGGTGTTTTCCAAGTGCAAGGGCATTTTGTTTTTTCTCCAAGTGAGAGTGCATCTCTGTAGTTTCTTCCAGTGTGAGGGCATTTCCTTAGTTTTTTCTCTATGTGCGAGGGCATTTTTGGCATTTAAAAAATGTGGCTCACACAAACTGAAAGGGAAATTTCTCTTAATATATAGGATAGATGTGAGAAGTATGTTGTCTATTCATATCTGAATTTTTTTTTGACCTTTGAATGCATTAGTGCTAAATTAACAAATGCAATTATGCAATCACCGTTGCTTAGTGAATTCAACTATACAGTCAATTTAACTCACCAGAGATGCATGGAGTTAAGACGCCATCACCCATGATCATGGATGTACCTAAGATTGTTAGAAAAATGAGGGTGACTTTAGCCGCTTTACTGTTCTGCATCTTCTCTTTGATCCACTGAGCCCTCTTCATTTGCGTTGACGGTGTCTGTAATTTGTAATTGGAGAGCATTGCATCTTCAGCCTGTTGATTTGGTAGCAGGCTTACCTTTGCATACCGTGATATCAAGGAATATAGAGCAAATGCCCCTCCTACAAGAGAATTAATTATGAAGCCATGGTGAGATGTTAGTCAAAAGTTTAGTTGCACAAACATGAGTTTCCACTAAATTAGATCTGACTTGTTCTTTTACAGGAATTATCTCCTTTTAGGCATAGTTGTATTCTCAGAGAAAATTGCAAATCATTTCAGCAAAATTCACTGGCTAAAGTGAAATATGTCACTCTCCTCTGAATCTTATAAATTTACAAAATTACTCAAATTATTTATTAAGTTGATCAGTTCCAGGGAATATCAGATGTTTCAATTTCAGACGAACTCACCATTTCCATTATCATTAGCCCACAGCACAATAAAGGAATACTTCAGGAAAGGTATGAGCAATAGAGTGTAGAGGATGAGAGACAGGACACCAAGTATGTCATCTTGATGTTTGATCCCGTCAGAAAAGGTGCTTGCATACACATACAGGGGTGAAGTCCCGATGTCTCCGTAGACGACCCCAATGCTCTGGAAAGCAAGATGCAATGTGATTGCCAAACTCGCCTGCATGCAACAGCCAATATTCGAAGATTTGAAAATTCTTGAAACAATAAGCTATGGAAATTTACTAATCCAGTCATGCTCTTACTTTAAAATTTTTCACTATATGCATCAAATTCCTGAAAATATCTGAACAACATAGAAACATGTGCAGTTCGCAAAGCTGACCTTATCCTTTGTTATCATGATATGGTAGGATCTCCAGTAAACAAATCGTCAAATATTTATATACAAACACTTTTAGAAGTTTAACATTTTTTGTAACGTTGCTTGTCTTTCTAGAGTTTTTTTATGTGAACATCTTGCTGAAGTTTAAGATTAAAGATCAAATTATATTCATGAACAAGTTTGGCATCTTATTTATCAACTACTTACACAGATATTGATGCAAAGTCTTACAGGGAAAAGAATGACTGAAATCAAACATCGCTTAAAATACTTGAAAAACTTATAGCGATTTAATTAGCTAAAAATTGCCATAATATCCAACCATTCTCCGAAAATATGTGAAACTTTATTTAGACAGATACAGAAATTTTAAGCTGAACCTGTCCATTAGTCTCACGATACAGTAGGATACCAGGAAAGAAGCCATTAAATATTTTTATCCAGACACTTCTATTAGAAGTTGATTGCACTGTCATATTTGATTTATCTAAAAATGTGTGAATATTTCATATTGCAGAGTGTTACAGGGGAATAAAGAGAGTTTCTGACCTGAGCACCGTGAGCTCGGATATTCGACACATTTCCTGCCTCCAGACTCAGTGAGTCAATACGAGGAAGCTTTTTGGCTGATGGCTTCCTTCCTTTGAGTGCATCTATGGATTCTGTATTATCCACTACTTCGGATTTGATGCTGGTATCAAACTCTACATCAGCCATGTCTGCAAGCTTACAGCTGTGTCTCTGGTATGCTTGAGTTTCATGTTCTCTTCCCTTCACATTTATAGGCAGCCAGAATAGCCAACTACTCACTGGAAAATGAATATATTAATACAAACCGTTGTATTATATATATGTAGTATATAGATAACACCACCAAGTTCATACAGTGGTAATGATGTTAATATTACCAGTTAGTCAATGGAATCTCGGCTTGCCAACAACAGAGTTATATTTAATTATTATCATTTTGGAATGTTAATGTCTTTTATCTTCATACACTAAGAATATATAATATGCGGGTGTGTATTTTTTTTGTTTTTGGGAGGAGTTTGGGGGGGGGGGGGGGGGGTTGTGGTTATTTATATCTTTCTGTGTGTACTATCTAGATAACAACACCAATGTCATAGAGTTAAGTTAGTCAATGGAACCTTGGCTTGCTAACAACATACTTATTGTTGCTAATTATCATTTTGGAGCGTTAATATCATTGTCATTGTTAGGGTATAAAATTATAATCCTCAACCCTTAACACAACTTCAGAGTTTTGGTGTAACGGATGAGAGACCATTTAACATGGTAATAGATCAACCCATGTTCAAGTCCCACACAAATTTAAAGCGGATTTTTAATATAGAAAAAGAGATACCAATGCGGGAGTCTAAGTTTCAGCCCATGAAAAGGGCGTTCAACCTGCCGGGGCATGTTAGAGTATAAACGTATAACCCTAGACCGTCATCACAACTTCAGGATTTTGGTGTAGTGGAAGGGACCTTTAACATTCCTCATACGTTAAGAATATACAGTATATATGTACGTGCGTATATATGTATATTTGTATGAGCATGTATATATAGCTAGATAACAACACCAACTTCGTACAGTGGTAATGAGTATAATAACTTTAATAGCACCAGTTGGTTAATGAAATATTGGCTTGCTAACAAAATAGTTTTCTTTGCTAATTGTCATTTGGGAATGTTAATATTATGGTCATCATACACTAACTATGATTAATGTGACATATTACAAACCTTAGGTACGCTTCATCTGAGCTCCAAAAACAAGTTGCAGCTTTGTCATGGGTGCTTGTAAGTTGACCAATAAAAGGAAAATGTAAAGTTTATCAAAAAAGAAGTCAGACAAGCAACCATCCTCCTGATCTCAGCAGTTGCCAAGTTCAAAGGAATTAAAAATTCCATTCATGCTCTAGATTAAGTTTATTCCTCCACTTCCCTGCTCATTTCTGACTTTCTATAGAAACTTTTTTTTTTTTTGCCCTGAAAATAGGTACTGTACTTCCAATGAAAGCTGGTGTCGTAAAGTAGAATCTTCATCTATGGAAGGTTTCATTCGTGCATGAATTGTTTAGCCAACATTAGCTTTCAGAACCCCACTCTCTTAAAAATGGAATTGTTATTGTTTCTAATGAACGCCTTATCGAGGAACCTGTGAACAGATTCCATCATTAAATCTTACTTGACATATCTTCAACCAAATGACGTTGTTTGAAAACGTACTTTCAATTGAGCCAGTGCATCTTGCTTGTTCTTTCAGCCTGTGTTATTGCAGCATATTTCAACTTTGATTTTGTTTAATGAAATATTATAACTCAAATTTGTTATAAAATAGGACATCATGGATGAGATGATGTTGGTTATGGAAGTGGACGATGCAATCAGGACTCGTTCAACTCCCTACTCTGCAGGTAAGTTTCACAAGGTACTTGTTAGCCAAAAAAGTAAAAGTTGACAAACTTTCTCGTGTTCCTTTGAAGGATATGCTATTTAATTTACACTCTAATGCATTATTGGTGTTAGTTTATGTTATGTTGATTAATTTTAAATTCTTCAATAATATCACATCTTTCGGTTGACTCTGTATTAGAATATCCTTTTTAGGTATGATTTTTTTTTTGTGTCTCTCAATGGGTTATACAATACGGGTTTTAGTTGTTGATTCTAAATTGCCCCTAATGGAATCTTTTACTTTAGAACTTTGCACCAAGGACCCACCTAACCGTTGCTCTATTGTCAATAGGACACTTTAACTCTTTATTCAAGGTTTAAAAGATTTTTATCATTGTAAATATCATCTTACTGTTTTTCTCACTAAGATTTTAGTATTTACTCATTTTTTTATTTAATGACTAATTAGCACTTAAATACCTTGTGGATTACCCTACTTTGCATTTATATACTCTCACTTGTTTTTAGTAGCACATACATACTTGAAGTTTCTAATTTAATACTTTAATACAATCTGTTATACCAATATGAGAATTTCCCTTCAAATATTCCCATCTGACACTCACGTGTTAAATTTACTTTTTTTACCTTTAATGTTTATTGAATTTACTGTGAAACCTACCTAGATTCTATTTTAAACATACCCCCGTTCTATTTTAAAGTAGAATTTGTATTGGTCTGAGAGTATTTCAACAAACATTAAGGCTAAAAAGTTCTAAAATTAGTATTTGAGTGCCACATGGGAATATCCGAGAAAATATTCTCACGTTTGCATAACACTTTAATACATTCTGTTATAGCAATATGAGAATTTCCCTTCAAATATTCCCATCTGACTCTCACATGTTAAATTTACTATTTTTACCTTTAATGTTTATTGAATTTACTGTGAAACCTACCTAGATTCTATATTAAACATACCCCAGTTCTATTTTAAAGTAGAATTTGTATTGGTTTGAGAGTATTTCAACAAACATTAAGGCTAAAAAGTTCTAAAATTAGCATTTGAGTTTCACATGGGAATATCCTAGAAAATATTCTCACGTTTGCATAATAAAAGGTATTAAAATGTCAATCCTAAAAAAAAGGGTGTACAAGTGCTGCAGAAATCCAGTGATGGTAATAAGTGCGAAGTCAGGGGAACTATAAGGTATTCAAATGCAAGTTCCTAATTTCTATTTTCTTCCTATTTTTAATAGTTTTTTTTTTGTCGTATTCTAGTTATTTTTCCTTTTTCGAAAAAATTTCTTAGTGTTATTTTTCCTTCTCGAAAAAAATTCTTAGTGTTTTTTTTATTACGTAAATATTGGATTGCCAACTTGCTTCTGGTTTCGCTTTCCACAACATTTGATTACTTGTAAGAACTGAAGCAATATAAATGAGAGCCTTCTTTATTGACTTCAAAGATGTTTATTTAGTTTGACAGTGAATATTTTTCTTTTTTGGTGTTCATTTACTACTTTTATCAACCAAGAAGCGCATGTCAGCAAAGTTTTAGGCTGTATGCAGGGAAGGTGCAATCTCTCTCTGAAGATAAATGTGGGAAAAAATTTAAAAAAAAAAAAAAACACACAAATTAAGGAAGCTCCTTGCTTGTACTCTGTGTTATGAATCATCATGAAAACTTTTTATCCCCCAACTCTTTTAAGATGAAATTATGTATGTTTATCATCATAAACAAAAACAACTTTTTTAAATGATAAGTTTATGTCAGTGGATACAACATCTTACTTTAAGTGACAAATTCTGAGTGAGTCAGGTTGCACAAAAATTCCAAATTCACACGCAAACACGCGCGCACATGTACGTATGCAAAAACAGTGTAGTTAGGGAAATTGGATGAATTCATATTCCTCTGATATTAATCAATGCCCTTTATAGTTTACTGAGTTTATGTCTTTATCATTACATCCAGAGTTATCATTAGTTTTATCTGATTCACATGCCTTTCAGTTAATAGTTAACTAACATTAGTAGGCTAAGTATGTTTATTTCATAATATTCTTCCAATAAAGTCAAATACACATAATACTGAAGCATGCCTTATGTAGTCATAACTACAGGGATAACATCGATGATTAAGACAAGGACCTAACAAATTAATTAAGACCTTAAAAGTTGATTAATTAAGCTCTAACCAGGAGAGGAGAAAGGGCTTCATACATTTTGAGTCATCAGAGTGATTGTAGGTTGATTCATCAGAGTCTTGACTTTTTATGCGACATAAATTAATTCCATAATATTATAATGTGGAGGAAATTGGTGCTCAGCAATGTTAATGAAGCTTTTGGAACTTCACTTGTTGGTAGAGGTGCAAGTATGCTGATCTAATTAGGGTTAAAAATTTTTGAAAATTGAAAAATACAATCAACTAATTATCTAAATATTGAATTTATAAAAATGAATTTCCAGACAACTGAAAGACGAGTGAAGAAAAACAAGCATCAAAGGCTTTAAAGAATGATTTGTACACCTAAATCTAAAATAGCCATAACTTTTGATCCACGTGTCCAAATTGAGATGATACGAAAAGCTATTTTCAACTCTGCGACATGATAAATCAAGTAAACTACATTTCGGGTCATTTTTTGGATCCAAAATCCTTCTTCTTTAGACTTTGGGACTGTTTTTGCCAAATCAAGTAAACTGCATTTATGAATTATTTCGTGTTATTTCGATTTCGGGCTTTGTATTTGCGCAACACATTTAGTTATTCATGTCAAGATATTCTAAGGGTTTTGGATATTTAGGTTTTGGTTTTTGGAGTCGCCGACAGATTATTCTATTTTATTATATTGCAATTTGACTGTGTCATAAGCTTTTGCCGCGTAAATTAAGTAGATATTAATTTTTCTAAGGGCTTGTTTGTTTCATTTCCAAAATATCATGAAATGTGAAAACAAAGCTGGAAATCAATATCGGAGCATTTCGGAGGTTTTCAAAACAATAGATATTTTGCGTTTGTTTGCACGGAAATGATAGGGTGGAAATGTCATGTTTTCATTTTATTTGTTTGGTTCAT
>JBAKGM010000412.1:16276501-16294471 GCA_037177215.1 Asparagus racemosus | reverse complement strand
GAGGGGAACCCTAGGGTTTTCCGCCGAAAAGTTTGGGGAAGAAATGGGATCGGGTTGGGGAAAAGGGTATAGGGTACGGGAATAATAATAAATTAATATGGTGTCAGTTTTCTGCTCAATTTCCAGCCAAAATTGCAGGAAGTTGTTTTCCAATAATATTGTACTTTTTAGGAAATGTTTTCCATAAAGCTAGAGTGAACCAAACACATGAAAACTCAATTATAGGAAAACTCTTATTTACGAAATTGCCATTTCCATAAAACTTTTACCAAAAGTTGTGAACCAAACACCCCCTAAGTTTAAAATCTGTCTCATAAGTTAATAGCTGATTACTAAGTCTAAATCCTTGAAAATTACAAAGATTGCAAAAAATCCAAAAGAAGTAACAGAAATCCACCAAAGCGTTTTCAAAAATGGTAACTAACCCCAAAAAGTTACAGGAACCCCTAGGAACGTTTTAGAAATTGCAAATAAAGCCAAAAAATACAATTCCCCCTAAAAAGTTTAAGAAATCACACATAACACCCTGGAAAATTAGAGAAGACCTCCCAAATATTTTCAAAAATTGATTGAAGAAACCCCTAACTAAATTTTAGAAATTACAAACAATCCCCTAAATAATTGTAGAAAATCCCTGCCAAAAATTTTAGAAATAGCAAATAAAACTCTAAATATTTGCACAAATCCCAAAATGGTTTTTTTTTTTGGATTTTGGGAGTGTTGATTGTTAAGCTTAGCAGAAAAGAGAAGATCTATTGAGGGTTAAGACGGGGACAATTTTTTTTTTTTTTGAAACACAAGGTGACCTGGCACCTTATATTGGGGGATTCCGGCAAGTTTTGGGCCCTTTATAAGGGCTTTTGGTATATTCCAAAAGCTCGACGGGTCTGGGCATATTCGCTATACGTATTGGGGCCTAGAGGTAATTGTTACTTTTTTTTTTTCCCCTTTAACCGTATAAATTGGTGGCGGGAATAGAATTTGGGGATTTGGGGAGGGAGGGCTGGCGTTAGGGTTTGAGGATGTTGGCGATCTCAAAGAAGGCGAAGGAGAAGGAGAAGGAGAAGGAGAAGGAGAAGACGAGGAAGGCGAAGGCGAAGGCGAAGGAGAAGAGGATGAAGGCTGCGCTCCGCCGCCGCCGTGAGGAGGAGAGGAACGAGAGGAAGAGGATGAAGCGCGAGGAGGCCAGAGCAACGCTGTTGGAGATATACAGGACGGAAGACACGGTGGCCATCGGTGGTGATCCTCCCTACGACGAAAGCTGCCAGGATCTTTCGAGGAAGAAGAATCCTAAGTATGATGTTTTCTCCCCTTACGAGTCCGTATTCATCTACCCCCATCTTCCCCTTCTCAATGTAAGAAAATTCCCCTTTACCTTTTATTTTGTTTTATTTTATTTTTATGTTTTTGTCTATCTAATTCTTCTTCTTCTTCTTCTTAAATCTCCAGCGATTTGATGTTCTCCTGTCAGCCCGTCTGAACCCTACAGAGATAACTGAGTCTATTGTTGGGCATACCCAGTTTGCCATCGACACCCATAACGAGGGAAAGGTCTTAATCCTCCTCCTCCTCCTTTTAACCTTTTGTTTGGACAATCAATTTAATTATTAAAACTTATTATTATTATTATCATTATTTATTTATCATTATTTGTTGCTACTGCTGCAGGTTGACGATCGGGTCAAACTCAGGGAGGTCACCAAGTGCAATAAGGAGTATTTGGGCCGTTTGTCGTACTACATCACCTTTGAGGGCGAAGACATCGGCAGCAACGAGGTCAATATGTATCATGCCACGGTTGTGGTCTACGTGCCGTCGGGTAAGAAGGAGCTTGACGTCTTCAGGAAAGCACCCAAACAGCCAGATGAGGTATATCTTTTAATGCCTCTCTACTCACTCACTCTGTTTCTCCTATCAAGTGCAATAAGGAGTATTTATTTCCTCTCTCTTTCTCTCTCTTCTCTCTCTCTTTTTATCTCCATGACCCCCTCTTCCCAGCTCCGCACCCGTACTCTCCTTCTCTTCTTTTTTGTTCACAGCAAACCACACCCCCTTTCTCTCTCTTTCTCGTGCTCTCCCCTCCCCACAACCCATCACCTCTAGCCGTGCTCCTTCGCCGGCCAGCCACCAACAGTGACCGCCCCACTCCATCACCTCGCTGCCACCGCCCTCTTTCCCCGCCGGCGCCGCGACCCCCCTCCGCTTCCTCTCTCCTCGCTCCAGCGCCCATCGACTCCGCCAGCGCCGCCGCTCCTCCCTCCGCCTCTCTCTCCTTCGTTCTCCGCCTCATCCCACTCCTCCCCTGCACGACCACCACTTCCTCCTCCCTACCTCTGCCTTCTCCTCCGCCCAGACCCGCGGGCGCCACCGCCGTCCTCTCTTCTTCCTCCCTACCAGCCCCGCAACCCCTCACCATGTCGCCGCAGCACCAGCCACCCCAGCCGCCCTCACCGCCATCACCACCAGCCGCCACCCCTCCTCCTCTCGTCGCCATCCACCCACCTCTCCTCTCGAGCCCCAACCTGGATTTGTCATGCCTGGATCATTCATGTTTCCCGATTGCTTGCTTGCATTTATATTATTATTATACTGTTATCTCGTCGTGGGATATTGCTGTGTGTTATACACGCTGACGTACTCTATTCTCTTGGTGTACGTCAAATTTAGATGACGGACAGGTCCAGTATGTAGAGGTACCTGAGCTAGAGTTTCCGCAGCAGGAGTGCCACACCGTTGGGACAGAAGAACCATCAGAAGCTTAGACTTATATTGTTGGACTTTAGACGTCATTATATTTCTCTACTTCAGTAGATGATCCTTGACAATTCAGTTTAGCTTGTTATCTGGATGTATTGACCTGTTAATTAATTTGTCTGGGATGATATTTCCTTGGTGATATGTATTCGAGTAGTTCTGGATATTGTTTATTACTTTCTTACTGATCGTGGCTGTGATGGTGAGACCTGTGATTTTATTGTGATTATTCATGCTTGACGCTGGGCGTATTAGGTTGAGGAGAAGATATTTTATTTAGTACTCCCTAATCTAATACGTCGCGGGCTTATTCGCGACCCGTTTCCGTGTATATTGGGAAGCGGGGCGTGACACTTGGCGTAGGCCACTGTGTCCCACAATCATCGTTAGCCACTAATAGCCTAAACAACAAAGTCAGTCTTAAAGCTTAGGACCGGGTTGATGAGCTCCACATGTACCATCGTGGGTTTCTTTGATTGCCTCTCGAGCTTCACTTGGTTATAAGAATCAGAATAATAAGCTGTCAAATGATCATCAATACAATGCCTATGTGACAAGATCGTAGAAGAAGTGGCGCAATCTCCTTTGGATAGGGATTCGACATTATGCCATGCAAGGCGTAGTCGATGTTTGGGTAACACCAATTGTTGAGTTCAAAACCCTCTGATGTGCTGCGAATCTCGTCGGCTACCAAGATTCACTTGGGACAATATAGATGGTGGTCAGCTACCACAATGTGCTTGGTAGACAAGGCCAAAGTAGGTGCTAGAGACTCCAAGGCATTGGCGTAAGTATTCTTGAGGTAGGCTACATAGGTTATATAGATGCCTTCAAAAGAATGAGCAAGTTTTATTGCTGCTTCATGGTATGGGAGGAGAGATAGTTGTGCTGAATCTCGTATTCCCCCAAGATTTGATTGACGATTAGCTTAGAATCACCATAGGCTTCATGATACCTGTCACCCATGTCTTAGGCAAGTTGTAGGACAATTATGAGGGCGTCATACTCAGCCACGTTATTAAAATAAGGCTCGGTCAATGAATATGTCTGAGGAATGATGTGACCATGGGGAGTGAACAGTACTACCCCCACACCTGTGATAATAACTCCTTCGTGGCTACATTGAGATGCACCATTGTAATAAAGTTCCCAGACTTGGTGGCCTGAGGTGATGTTTAATTTAGACACCTTAGTTGCAATGTCCTCATAGAGCGTGAAACACTCAAGGACAGAATGATTTCACAAGCTTGGAACTCAGAGATTTTGGCTTCATCATGAGTACTTATAGAGGGTTAAGTTTTGATGTCACGTAGGGCGTGAAGGTTGTCGCCAGAGGTGTGATGTTGAACTTGATGACTAATTGCTTCGGCAGAGATTGTACTATTGGACATACAGAAGAAAATGGTGTGTCATTAAGTGCTTATTCCCTACAAGACGAAGTCGACAAACTAGGGTTTGCTAGGGATGCATTGTCATAGTCATGATAGGCTGGTTTGGCATTGCTAAAGAAGCATTTTCATAGCCGTGATAGGTTGTATTGGCATTGCTGAAGAAGTGTTGCCATAGCCACAGGAGACTGTGTCGATGGTTCCACTTGACAAGATTCAGAGAGTGTTGAACTTCGATCAGGAGGATTGTCCTGCCTCGTTTTCATCATCAGAGGATTTTCTTGTCTCACTATCATCGTCTGCATCACTTGACCACATATTATGTTGATTGAATCTCTCAGTGAATTTCTCGACAATTTCCACCTGCTCATCAGAACTTTCCACGAATTAGCCTTAACAGCACCCATGTAGGCTTCCACTTAGCTGAGAAAGTTATGCTAGCATGTTTGGAGCAACATAGGCATTGGTATGTCTCAGCATCATAAGGACAGGTTACGAAACCATTCAATATAATCTTTGACCGAATGATTCCCATTCTATTTTTCTGAAAGGAGTCTAGCCATTGTTACATCAGATTCGTTCTCATGGAATTGGAACAAGAACTGTGATTCTAAATTAGCTCAAGATTTGATAGATCCTTTAGCTAGATTTTAAAACCAATCAAAGGCTACCCAATGAAGGGTGCTAATGAAAAGTCATTCCTTGATGGTAGCATTCCCTACTATATTTATCGTTTGCTGATAGAAGTAGTAGATGTGTTAGTTTAGAGAACCTTTACCATTGAATGTGTGTAACGTTGGTGGCTTAAACTTCATCGGATAGGGAACGGAGTCCCCTTCAATGGGATATGGTCGAGTGATCCTGACCCTCTTTAGCTAGGTCCTCTGCGTAAGAACGTTGAGCTAGTTTTGGAGGCTTTTGAGCGTTTTCAATTTACACATCGTCTTAAGTGGACTGGATGTCTTTGATTTTGAAGAGGACTAAACATCTTGTTGGTGCAGTGACTCCTTATTGAAGGAGATGTTAACTGGCTGCATCTCTTTTGAAGTGCTCAAAAGGTGCTGGGAAGTGAGTTGCAGTTGTTGAAGCATATTTTCGAGTAGGTCGAAGCACTCGTTGTAGGCATTAAAAATCACTTATCAGTGCCCGAACGAGACTCGTGATAGTGAGTTGACACTGATGACCCATCTAATGATGCGACTAAGAACCGCTGACGATGCAACTGCGCCACAAAACACATAAAGCGAGCTGACGAACGAACGAAGTGAGTCGGCAAGGCGTGTAAATCAACAAAGCGACGTATCACAGGATAAATCCGACGATGAAGCTTCGGGTCAGCGAGATTCGACAAAGCGAGTCGACCGAACTCGAGCGTCGACGAGACGGGATTAGCCGGATTTACGCGTCAACGGAACTACACTGATCAGATTCCAAAATCAACGAGACGATCAACCAGATTTGGACTCAACGCGACCGTATCGGACAAAATACCAGACGAACAAGACCGGACAACGACCAACAAAACGCCAAGTGGATGCCTCGGCTCAGGCTGAGGCACCGTTTGGTGCCTCGGCCTCCCCCCTCTCTCCTGAGGCTATAAATAGGCCAGGGGGGTTCATTGTTAGAGGTTGGAAATTTTGGGATTTTTTGGAGAGCTCCACGTGAGATCCACGAGTCCTCGTTGCACAGATCCGAGCACCGGCGAAGGAGAGAAGTCAGATCCACAGCCCGTGCAAGAGATGAACTCTTCTACACCAGATCTACATCACGAGGTAAGGAGTCTAGCTCAGATCTACAGCGATCCAGGTCAGATTTAAAGATATACCCTCTAGGCTAAGCCCCGTCTTAGTCCAGGGTCCAGCGCGTGATTTCTCCTAGTAGATCTCAGGCGATCTCCTCCTTTGTGAGTTGATCCCCGTCGGCGTTTTATTTTCTTCGTGAAATAAAACCCCCAGATCTGCAGATAGAATCTGGATCTCCATTTAGATCAGAATTACGCGGTGGTCCACAGATGAAACAAGTCCCCATCACAGGCAAAGATACCCACGCAAGCGAGGATCCAAGAAACGGATCCCGCGTTTGTTCAATTGGTTTAAGTTGTAATCTTTATTCAATTTTTTCATTGTAAGCCTTATAAAAGGCAATCTCTTTATTTGAATTTGTTTGTAATTCTATAAAGGTGTAACAGATTCAAATCAATGGAAAAATCAGCAGCTTTATTCCCCGCGAACAATGGGATTAGATCCAGATTCATAACTTCGTAGCACCCTCGGATCTGATTGATTATGAGTCGAGAATCCCCAAAGACTTCGAGATATTTGACCCCCAGCTCTTTGGCGAAACTAAGTCCAATAAGCAACGCATTGTATTCGGCTACATTATTGCAACACGTTGTATTCAGCTACATTATTAGAACACGGCTCGGTTAACGAATAAGCCCGAGGTATCACATGCCTCACTGGGGAAACTAAGACAACTCCAACTCCGAAAGAAATCTTAGAATATCCAGTGGTACTTGCTACATTGGTAGCTAGAGAAGCTCCATCGAAGTACAATTGCCATATTTACTTATGTGACGTAGGGTTGACCTTGTGGGTTTCATCAGGTAAGTCTTCATAAATTTTATCTTTATCCTTGCTAGGTTGGACTGCTAAAAGGTCACAAATTGCTTGTCCTTTCACCGACTTCTATTGTTTGAAGTGGATGTCGTATTGTTAGAGAAGCAATGCCCATCTTGCTAATCACCAATTCAAGAAGGCCAGTTGTGTTATGAACACTCAGATTGGATTAACGTCCGAGATGACATGTACTATTTGTCCAACTAGGTAATGTCACATTTTCTGAACTGCGAATACCAAGGCCAAGCATTCTTTCTCAATATCGAGATATTGAGATTCAGCACCCAACATCGTCCTACTCAGATAATAGATTGCCTGCTCGTGACTGTTATTATCATCTTGTGCTAATAAGGCACTTAATGAATGGTTCGTCACTCTGACATAAATCAAGAATGGTTTCCCTGATTTCGGTACAACGAGAACAGGAGGATTTGATAAGTATGCTTTGATATCTTCAAAAGCCTTTTGACAAGCATTATCCCATATGAATGAAACACCCTTTTTGGTGAGCTTGGAGAATGGTTGGTATTTTCCCTTAAGATTCGAAATAAAGCATTTGACATAAGCTAATCTTCCTTGTAACCCCCTAAGTTCTTCGAGGTTTCTCGGGTGTTGTAATTCGTTGATTGCCTTCACTTTTTTGTCAGGGTCAATATGGATTCCCTTCGATGTGACAATGAAACTAAGAAATTTACCGCTGGCCATTCCTAGGAAAGGCTTAGTAGGATTTATCTTCAATTGATGACTACACATGAGATCAAATACCGTCTTGAGATGTTTCATGTGATCACTTTTCTTGCGGCTTTTCACCACTAAGTTGTCGACATAACATTCAATAGTTTTCTGGAGATGCTCTTGGAAGATCTTCGTCATCACTCGTTGATATGTAGCACCTGTATTCTTCAAACCGTAGGGCATGACAGTGTAGCAAAAGATGCCAAGAGGCATCCTGAACGAGGCGTGTTTCTCATCATCCAGATGCATCTTGATTTGATTGTACTAGGATAATCCATCCATAAATGACATTCTTTCAAACCCATAAGTATTGTCTATAATGAAATCCGTGATTGGTAGTGGAAAGTCATCTTTCGGACATGCGATGTTTAGATCTCTAAAAATAATGCAAATTCTAATTGTCCCATTCTTTTTAGAACAGGGTCAATATTTGCCACCCAATCTGGATGATGTTCTTCTCTGATAAAACCCGACTCTATGAGCTTCTTTACTTCAGCTACAATTGCTTCCAGAATTTGTGGACGGAACCGTCGCTGTTGTTGCTTCACGGGTTTAGCGTCTGGCTTAATATTGAGGCGATGCAC
Organism: Asparagus racemosus; assembly: GCA_037177215.1. NCBI lineage: Eukaryota > Viridiplantae > Streptophyta > Magnoliopsida > Asparagales > Asparagaceae > Asparagus > Asparagus racemosus. The sequence continues at coordinate 16,286,392 of JBAKGM010000412.1, read as the reverse complement.
TCCACTTTTGGATCAGGCCCTAGCATATCTTCGTAATTCCAAGCAAAGACATCAATATATTCTTTGACAAGAGAAATTAATTCCTTTTCTCTTCTGGCGAAAGACTACCACTGATAAATATGGGTTTTAGATTTTCTTCATCTCCCATATTTATTTAAATCACTTCATCTTCGGTAGGTGGTTCCCTTTGTTCGAACCTATTACCGAACTGAACATTCAAGTGGAAAGTCCAAGGGTCTTCCCAAGTTAGTGAGTGACCATCTCCTCCAGGCTTGTCCAGGCTTATTGTGGTCATATTAGACATTAGTCCTTTGAATACTTCCCCGAGGCTAATGTCTGAATCCCACGTTGAAGAATCTGATGAGTTGTAATGGTCATCAATCTGCCAACAACATTCATCGGAAGGTGAAGAGGTATAACCCAGACCACTCTTGTGTTCATAATAACGCTGGTTTTTCCTTTCGGCACGTGAGAAGGTTGAAGTGGAGTTCGAATGCCTCACCCAGAACAAAGACCTGCCCCACATGCCCCATTTTTCAATGGAACGGCGTGCTTGCGTACTATACTTAGAGAACTGTTTGCAAGATTCTTCATTACTATCATCAGCCTCCCAAAAGAGGTTTTGTGGTGGAGATATATTCCCTTTCCCAAAGATTATTTCCTTTGCATCTTTTAAAGGAAGGACGAAAGTCGATCCTGTCGAGCTTTGGAGGCATTCTTCATCTGGTTATCTGATGAGAGCGGCATGTGCGCGTCATAGTCTTTATACAGTACATGTATTACATCATCAACACTAGGTACATACTCTAAATCGTCATTTATTATATGTTCATCAGCAAGTTGCCAATTACAACCTCCTTCTAACGATTCAGTTCCGTCAAGATCGATTACAAAAGGCTCAATGTCATTAAGTACAAAGTTTCCATCATAATAGAGCCCAGCTTCGGTATCAGCTCCATTTCCGATGTCCTTGTCCTGGGCCGATGGTTCAGTATCGGATTCAGCGCCATATAGAAGGGAGTCAGTAAAGTAATTTTCCAACCCCTTGAATCGTTGCTTATACGCGACCACCGTCTTAACTACATTATCCGTGTTCACGTACTTCAAACACCGATGTAATGTAGATGGGACTATGACATTACTATAGATCCAAGGTCGACTCAATAGTAAATTGTACGAAGTCTCTGCGTCGATGACATAGTATGTGACTTCGATTTTAAGATCTCCAAGCTGGCATTTTACTCAGATTTTACCCAAGGGTTTGGAACCACTAGTATTAAATCCGTAGATGACAGTGCCAGTAGAAGCCAACTTACTAGCCAAAATTCAGAGATGATACATCAATCGGAGTGGCATGATGCTGATTGCTGACTCTAGGTCAACTTGAATTCGGTTGACAGTAGTCGAGCCAATGTATCCAGTAAAATACAAGGGCCTATCATGCTTTGAATTTCTCACTTGCATATCATCTCACGTGAATGTAATGTAAGGGAAATGCTTGGCCGCCAAGTTGTAATGTTCAGGCTTCTCAGGAACCTGCTTGACTTGTGTGATGAAGGCTTCTGAGTCAACTATTACTTCCTGTAAAGCCTCTCTGGTCTCTTTAGAGAGACGTAGCAACTCATAGAGAGTTAACCTTGTCGGGATGTTGGCTAGCTGAGCCATGACATCGAAGCGATACTGAGCGTTCGAACTTCTCGGTTTATCTCTTCTAATAGGATGATTAAATCGAGACTGCTTCGGAATTTAAACCTCCTGACGTTGGGGTTGCTTCCCTTTCAGTTTAGCCACATCCTCCTTAGTGGTTGTCTGCTACTGTAATTTTTCTACATGCATGGAAGGAGTTATCGCCATTCCTAGCTCCGTCAGTATTTTAGCATTTAGATTGGAATCTTTAGGGTACTTATATTCGTACTCATGTCCACTCCCAGCAGCATAAACTAGCTCTTCTTCTGTTACAAGGACTTCTTGCTCATTTTCGGATGACGAGAGGGTCAGAATCTTCTCATCGCCTTCTTCTGAAGTTGCTGAGACATGACCACAAGACTTACCTTTATGCCTGAATTTCTGTGTTGGAGAAAATCCAGTCCACTGCTCATCTTGGAGGAGATCTGGATGAACCCATAATACTTCACCATTCGGGACAGTATTTGAAACTAATCCCTTCTGACGTTGACTATGTGGATCATCACTGATTGTCTTGTCTTCCACCTTCGGGATAATCTTCTGTTGGTACATCATAGGTGGCATGGACCCAAAGTTAATAGCCACCATATTCGAACCGACTTTCATTTCTTTCTTTGCGGTTATGATGTCGGCATCGATCAAAGCTTGAATCATGTCCTTAAGGACAAAGCAATTCCTAGTCGGATGATGAACTCTCCTATGATGGGAGCAATATTTTATGTCTGAGATTTTGTTAGCGTCCTCCTGATTCGTGATTGGAGGCAACTTGATTTGTTGTTGTCTGGAAGATATTTGAAGATAACCAGAACTTCTTCCTCCTTGAAGGTGTAAGTTCTCTAGAATCTAGAATCTAGAGTCTTTTGCGCCTCTTGAGATTTTTGTTGAAATCTCAATTGTGATTGCGGCTGCTGCGATGATTGTTGACTTTATTGCTGGAATGTCTGATTGGCATCAACAGCAGTGGCTGGCGCCTTTTTTCTGCCATGGGGCACAAAATTTGACTTTGAGGGGCCCGTTGTTAGTTGATCTCTCTCAGTCTTCTTTCGCTTGAGGAATCTCTTAGCTTGTTCTCCTTGAAGCTTCAAATCTTTCCATGTAGTTGGTGCTACAACCCCCATGGCTTCTAACAATTTTAGAGAAAGATTGTTGTGGCATGTCTGTAGTATGACTTCGCTGCCTGGATCCCTGCAGTTCATGGCTTTATTGTGGAAGCGTTTGGTGAAAGTATCAATTGACTCTCCACTTTTTTGCTTTTTGTCCAAAAGGGTTCCAATGGAAACTTCTGTGTCATCGTCAAAGAAGTTGTTAAGGAAGGAACTCTCCATGTCGTTCTAGGAATTGATACTCCCAGCCTTGAGTCTTCGATACCAATCGAAGGCAGCAATGCACATTGCCAAGAATGAGGCTACACTGCGGCAATCAAGCAGCAATGCACATTGCCAAGAATCAAGTCTTTCACGAACGGACTAAACATATCTAGGTAGATTGCCACATTGTACGGGATCTTGTTATAGGCACAGATTCTCACCCTCCATGCATCCAACTAGTCCATGTCTGGACAAATCTTCAGCTTGCAGATATCCTAACCAAACCACTCCGAAAAACACACATTGATAGTATATGTAACAAGTTGGGCATGTTAGATGTATATGCTCCAACTTGAGGATGAGTGTTAAAGGAAATAAATCATATAGCTAACATTAGGGATGTAATTAGGTAATAGCTGTAATCACGTAGTTTACTATTTTTAGATTTTGTATTCTCTATATCTGTAGAGAATTACTTCTTGAATTAATAGAGAGTTTCTCCAGGTTCTTTACTTACCTTTCACTTCTTAAAACTTATCTTCTACGATTTGATGGTTTTTTGTCGTATTTGTTACCTCTAAAGTAGGCTATAGTCTTATTGTTTTAGTATACACTATAGCAGTGTTACTTTCATTTACAAACATAACATTTCCTTTCATTGCTCCGAACAGTTGCTACAACCTTAATAAATAAGTAGACCAGGTTCCTTAGTTTGAAAAAGTCATACTTTACTCAGTGCAGGAGTTGCTTTTTGTGATTCTCGGAGAAAAATTTATAGAAATTGTTGCTAAATATATTTGAATAATTTTGTGGGATGGGCTTTAACAGAATCAATTATGCTTTGAATTGAGAAACGATGTGGCTTGTCATGATCGTGTGTATATTTTCTCTTTTCCCCCCTTCTCGTGGGGACTTGTTTTCTATCATGTACTATATAATATTTGCATCTTTTGCTCAGAGGAGCATCCTCATCGCATAGGGGGTTCACATTTAAAATCTTGATACGCTTTCTAATTTCTTCATCTTGAAGAATATTTGGTTATGCTGTCTGTTTACTACTTTTAGCTTAATGGCATCCTCTGTTGTGCGACTGGTTTGTTATGTTACCTCCCTTTCATGTTCAACTTTCACTATTGGTGGATCATTCTATCAACCGCAGCTTTTTGCTGAGGATCGTATACATCTAACTGCTATTTTTCTTAATTGTCCCTTCTTCAGGAGAACCATTCATCAACGGAGAAGCCGTTCCTTATGACCCTAAATATCACCAGGAGTGGATGCCAGGCAATAGTCAGACTAATGAGAGGTCACGAAGTGATGACAGGCCTCGCAAGTCTAGAAACTTTGAGAGGCGGAGGGAGAACATGCGGTGCCGGGAGGCACCTGGCAGGGATTGAGTGAATTTAAGATAAATGGAGCGTTTTACAACTTTGGTCCTTTTGAATTATTTAACATGAAGGCAATGTTCTTACAGTCTAGGAGCTTTATCTGATGGTCAAATCTTGAGAAACTATCATAAACAGAATGAGTTGGAATCATTATTTTTTTTTGTTTTCTTTTCCTTTTTTTTCTTGAATTACACGAAATGAACGAAGGGATTCACACTCTATCTTGTACAGACTGCAAAGTGTCATAGATTTTGGGAGCTTCCTATCTCAAGTATACCTTTACTGATTTTTTTTTTAACAGTCATTAGTTGTTTTCATGGCAATAATGTGGATTTCCTTAAAGAGAGACGGCACGGTTTTAGCTGAAGGCTGGCCCTGTGCTCACCAGACTGTATAGTTCTGATTGGAGGGGAGACTTGAGGTCAGCTTCCTTAATCAGTATACCTTCTATTGAAATGTGCGTGTTGCTGTTATGCCCTGAATGACTATGTTGTAGAGCTGTTAAATAACTCAATCCTGCTTTTGAGCTTGTATAATCTGTTGTCGTTTGAGTTGGAGTTTCCTCTAAAGTTATTATGGAATATTTGGTACTATAACTTCCATAGTAAGAGCTCAGCTGAGATGGCAATTATGAAGGTTCGAAAGAGGTTGAGTATATTTCGTATATTAAATTTTGATATACTACAGATCTAGTCGAAAATACTATTGAAGTTACGGATAGGAGACAATTAGTACTTGTGCAGAGATTGCTATATGAAGAAAGATGCGTTGATTAGATAAAGAAAGATGGTCACAGAGAAGGGAAGCTTGAATGAGAAAGAAGTATACTAGAGAGGCCGGGGGTTGGGGGGGCGCGTTGTTTTTCGGGTAGCCTAGTGATGGTCTCACCTACTTAGAACATAATCTACCGGGTACCCATGGTTTTGAGAAATTCTAACAATTCTTCAAAAGTATGTAACGTGCACGCTTTAGCCAAGTACGCAGGAGATGAACCCGCATAGAAACGAATAGGAAAATATGATTTATGTAGCTGACCGCCGAAATTTGGGATAAAGGCTTTTTGTTTTTGTTGTGTTCTAGTTTGCTGGGCTTACTTTTATCTATCACAGTATCGTGCTAACCAAATACCTTTTTCCAAAAAGAAGGATGCTTTGCTTTTACCCAGTTCCAAATGTTGCTATGCAATTGTGGGCATATAAGAGCCCATCGAATGACCTCACTGCCATTAATGACCACGTAAGTTGTTAACTTGGCTTAAAAAAAAAGAAAGAAAGTCTGAAGCTGATATATCTCTCGCAAAGTTTTTTCTTGTTTTCTCACCATTGGTAGTAAGGTCAGTTCTAGGCTCAGTTTTCGTATGTTGCAGCTGGAAGCCTTGGTCAGCAGAACGGCAGTCCGGCGTCCTCAGCTTCTGCTGCTACCACATGAGATCTGCGTACTTTACCACATTACCAAGGCAAATACTCTTGCAGGATTCCTCTTGCAGGATTCGGTTCATGTTCACACTAATGTTTGAAAATTTTTATGTGATAGATATCTAGTTTAGTTAGGAATTTGTTAAGACGAGATAAGATTTACAAGGATTAGTAGATTTGATTTTAAACGGGACAGGACTTTTCATGGTATTCGATCTTCGGTAGAATTAGGATTTGTTTCTCCTCCTCTGTTTAAAACGTCCCTTAAAAAAACACGTCAAACAGAGATCCGCAGAGGATGCAGAGAAAGAGAGAGCAACATGAGATGCTTACTTTACCACGTTAGTAAGGCGAGTACTGTTGATGGATTCAGTTCACGTTCAAAGCTGTATCATTTAGTTTCTTTTCGTATGGATTTATTGTTATAATAGTTTTCCTTTGTTATAAGAGTTTCCTTCTCATAATACTTTGCTAGCAAATTATCCCACGATATTTGTAGGTATGAAGTGTATCACCCCCTTCAATGATCTTAAGAGTAACATGAGACTTCCTTTCTGAACAACCACCAAGAAAGAATCAAACTATGCGTGCAATTACAATGCAAGTTGCATACAGATCGATAATATATTTTTATCTCTTCTTCTCGAGCATACATGAACACACTATAATATGCAAATGACATCAATGGTCTTTATTTTTGAACTTAATATGGCAGGGAAATAGCACTTTAGTTGGAAAATACCCATCCGAAGGAAGCAAGAGCTGAAGGGAGGAAGTGACGATAGGATTTTCGTTAAGGTGGGTGATTTTGCCGCGGGTGGGTGGTATTTTTCACTGATGATGGGTGCTTTTAAGCTTGGGCTGTCGCTGGCCGCGGACAATAGTCATGCGGACGCCGGGGCTCTTCTCAGAGCAGGAGCTCCTGAAGAGAATAGAGTTGTTGACGCTTTGCACATTGCTGTTCACCAGAGCTACCATTGGCTTACCTTCAGCTGTTGAGATTTTTCCTTTATCTTTCTCCTTTTGCTCAGACATTACTTCTTCATTATGCGACTCATTGCCCTTGGTTTGATTTTGCAGAGAATATCCACGCAGCAGCTTCCTGTTAACGTGCTGCGAAGATCCCAGCTGCATGTAAGCTCCCACGTTCTCTCCTGCCATTGATATGACCTTCACTTCACCGTAATCATCCTTTTTCTTCAACGCTGTGGTCATTCCAACTCCACTGTTTGTGGTTTCCCTCTTGTCGAGGGATGGAGGCAAGGCTCTTGTGTCGGTATGGGATTGATTTCCGTTCGCTGGTGGTTTCCCATTGACATCAGCAATGGCCTTGGCACTACCATTGCTGTTCTCTTGTTGCGTAAACTTAGTAGTTGGGCTGGGCGCCGTCTGGGGCCTGGGTTCAGGTTCGGGATACGGCGGTGGAGCCTTAATCGGCTTCAGCTTCCGGATTGTGGGGGACTCTGGTAGGGTTGGCAATGATTGTTTGATAGCTTTGGGAGATTCCGGTGGCGGTGGTGATGTTGATGCCCGTGATGCGTTCCTAGATCTCGGTGATGGCGGTGTCGGTGATTTTGAGACCTCAGGTGTAGGCGGCTGTTGGGACCCTGCCGCGACTAGAGGTGGTTTGCTCTGTGCTTTGGGTTCTTGCTGAACTTGCTGTGTCGGTTGCTGAGGAAGCTGGGGCTGAAGTGTAAATGACCCGAGTCGTGCAAGTGGAATTCTCGGTGCAGCAGCCTGGGTGGGCCGAGAAGCCAGAGCAGGAGCAGCGGGCCCAGGAGTGGCGTTGGCCGGGCCCTGGGATGGGCCTTGGCCCAATGCCTCCCTTCGCGCCAGGGAAGCTAGCCGGAACCATTGTCGGCCAGCGGGCAGTGGCTGGTTCGGCTGGTTCTCCATACTGTTCCCTAAACTTTCCCGTTACAGGCAATTACGTATACAAACGAAGGGTGCCTGAGAGCCTAAATATAGAAAAGTGGGACAACATAAACTTGGGAGCTAAGAATTGAAGAGGTAGGGGGCCCAAAGTCACAAGAGGGTAAGAAAAAGGCAAGGCATCAGATACCCTGCGCTGGGGTAGAGGGGGTCATGGTATCTGATATCGGTGAAATGATTGTCAATGGCGACCGGTGAAAGAGGAGGAGAACCTTGCTACGAGGTTTTTGTCGTCGCTTTCACTGCGGCGCTTTAATTCTGAGTCGTCAAGAGTTAACGGTGGTGCTCATTTCTGTCGTGATCGACTGCTTCCTTTCGTTTTCTCCTTCGCCGTCTTCTTGCTTACACTGCGTTACTGTAGGTCTGAGGTTGCTTGAAGAGCACTTGGGAGATGCCATGGTACTTTTCTGGCTTTGATGGAGGGGCTTGGAATCTTCAAAATTCGCAGTTAGATGTTTCCAGCACGCTAAAGCACTACTTTTCTTTTTATTCACACCAAATTTGATTGTGCTATGCTTACCAAATTCTGCCAACATGCATGATGCTGTGCATAACTACGAGTAGATTTTGTTGTTGGCTGATGTTTTTACTTAGCCCATGTTTGGATTTGGGATTTGTTTTATCCTGGGACTAGTTTTATTCACTCTAATCCTGTGATATATTAATATAGGAGACTATAGTGAGTTAAATTTTTAATAATTTGTTTGCCTCTATTTGTTATTAACACATCTAATACCAATGATATGTTTGGAACTTGTCATTGTAAAGGTGTATAGTATATAAAAAAGTCATTTTTCCTACTAAGAGTGAATTATAGTTTTTTAATGGTGTAACAAGCAAAATAACCTCAAGTTTTGAGCATCTGACTTTCTTTTCAATTATGTTAGACATAATTTTTTTAATTAATATTACAGTGAACTGATAGTTTATTATTATTATTTGAGATAGATTTCTTTCTATTTGTTTTAGGTGCAAATAGTTTTATGCTTCAATTATATGTTTTCACATATATTTGAGAGAGATGACGAGAGAGGATTGAGAGAGATGCATGAGAAGATTATGAAATGTACATAGAGGGGGGAGGGAGGGAGAGAGGATGTTTCAATCATATGTTCTTACGTACATTTAGGACAGATGGCGAGAGATGATTCATAAAGATGCATGAGAGGATGGGGAGGGAGGGAGAAATAAAATGCTGCAAAAAGAATGTGGGTGAAAGAAATAATTTTTTTCGGTGAAAAGTTAAAAGAGTAATATGGTCATTTTAGGTATAATCCCAATAAGATAATAATATCAAGACTATAATAACACCTCCTTCCCCTCCTTTATTTAGTCTAAAATCTCTGGACTATTTCAATTTAAAGGACTAATTAGTCCCACCTAATCCCTCCTAAAATTTTGAACCAAACACCTTACTATAAAGGGTTATTAACTAAAAATAATAACTAATCCAAACACGACCTTAGCAATGCAGTAGCTTATTTGTTGCTAAGCATCTCTGTTGTTAAAATGGATAGAGATCCTCTAAATCAAGATAAAAAGCATGTGTATTAATTTTTTTTCTTTTCTTTTTTAACGTAGAAACTAACTTTTCTTTTACCCAAATTAATAATTATCATCTTTCACTTTTTATTTTTATTTTTAAGGAAACCGCATTTAACTGCCATTATGATTGCAGTGTCACACATATAACCGTCACTCCTCCTCCTCCTCACCCTCATCTTCTCACTCTCATCACTTTCCCTCGCAATCTCAGCCTCAAATCCTACTCCTTCTCCGGCCATCTCTCCAATCTCTCCCCCTACACATCCTCAGCCTCAAATCCAACTCCTTCAGCCATCTCTTCAATCTTTCCCTTCCCTCCTCCCTCTACTTCCTCTTCCTCTCATGCAACAACTTCTCTGGCCAACTTTCCTTGCCAACCCACCCCCCCCTCCCTCCCGCTCACCCACCCTCTCACTCTCCTCAACTAATTGCTATCACAGCTTGCTAGAGGGAGGTTATGGAGGAGGAGAAGGATCTTTTTCAATCAAAAAATGGTTAAAATGTGTGACATTGCAACTTTAACAGTAATTAAAGGTGGTTTCCATAAAACAAAGCAAAAGGTGCTATCTATCAATTTGGATAAAAGTAGAGGTGGTTTCTATGCATTAAAACTTTTTT
>JBAKGM010000412.1:16227998-16240834 GCA_037177215.1 Asparagus racemosus | reverse complement strand
CCTTCTCGTTGGATAATTCAGATATTTGAAACTGAGAGCTTCTGAATCTGAAGAGAACAGAACAAGGAGGATGAAAAAGGGCGAAAACGATTAATACACATTGATTCATTATTAGAAACCATGTAGACAATAAATTGAAGATTGACGTTTAGATAATACATTAGAACACATCTAATAGCGCCTATAATAACTTCAGTAAAATTACATAATGTCACCATGCATAGTACGGTCAAGCCTCAATACCTTGGTTATGAAGTATGAAGAAACATCAACATATAGCATCAATTGCCCTTTCAGGCGCGGCTGAGTTTGTTTTGAAGTAGTAATTAGACGGCTCTGATACATCGATTGCTCGATCAGGCACCGTTGATTTAACGTTGAAGTAGAAACTTGACGGTTTTGATGCGTCGGCGGTTCTATCTCTTGAGGTTGGATAGCTTGATTGCTCTGAAACATTACTTGTTCTTTCTAACAAATTATTAGAAGAGGTGCACTGAAGTCCAAGATTTTTTGATAGAAGCTTTATGCAGGAGGTAAGAGCTTCACACATCCATGGATATCTGCTGAGCCTGAATGCATCAGTAACGCTTACCTATTGATGGAGAGTGAGGAATTAGAAAAAGAAGTCCCTGAATTGATTGATTATTGAATAGATCGGTAAATAGATCAGTACGTACGTGTACGTATGTTATTTACGGAAAGTTTCAAAGAAGAAAACTTTAATAAGGGAGTAAAAATTTCACGAAAACACCCAGAATGATGCGAATTTTGCCGAAAACCGCTAAACATTCTAAATTAGAGAAAACTACCACAATCTCTTTACGCTAAGAGGTTGTTTGGTTGGCAAATAAATTAAGGAAAATGATTATAGAAAACCTATTTGTTAAAATTGTTTTTGTCCTTTGTTTGGTTCACATCTTAAATCAAGAAAAAAAAGATGATGTGACACATTCTTATTGGGTGATGTGACCCAAAGTTTAGGAAACCTATTTCATGGGTTTTGTTGACGAAATGGGTGGAAATCATCAAAAGCGACTTCCTCCCCTTGTTTTCTTTTTCTTGGCGTTCAAGAAACCAACCAAGCTGGCCCTAAAAGGCCATGGGTTCTAACAACAGTTAGTTCAAGTCATCACATGCTCCGCACTTGACTTTCTAGATAATTTTACCCTTATATAGTTTTTATTTTCGCTGATAAAGAATTTTTTCAGTTTAGGATTAATAGATAGTAGTAAGGGCAGTTTAACTCTTCACATTGAAGTTTTCATTGCAGTTCAATAAGAATCTTATCAGAACCATCCCTATATGAATGAGGTTGTTTGCACCATCGACAGAGAAGTTAAAACTCCCAAACAAACCTCCTAACCACCTGTGAATGGTATAGATCATTAATTTCTATAGAAGTGTTCTGATAGAATCTGCACTCTCATCCAGTTGCCAAATAGCTAAGGTAATTTTCTGACATCTTGAAAGTTCACAGTAGTTTTGTTAAAATTTACCCATAAAAGCCCCTAACAAAGGAAAATGTTATATCTATCATATAGAAAATATTTAGTTATTCATTATTTTGATGATTTAATTTATTGTTGTAATTTGGTGTAGTGGATGTACAAAATTACCCATATCCTCTTGTGGGTAGATTGTTCAGGCCAGTATTCAAGTTCTTCATGCACTTCTAACGCAAACATGTAGCCTTTGCAAGCTCCCACATTGCTGCAACTGTTCTGCCTGCTCTTGCTTCTAAAAATCCACTCTCCCAATATGGTTTCCTGCTCAAAAATTAAAACAAATTATTAAGGTTAATCAAAAATTTCAAGGTATTATATATCTGGAAAAAAAAAATTCAAATACGAGCACGTATCCATTTACTCATTTAAGGGATAATCGTCATTGACAAACAACAATGACATCTTACCTTAACTACCACCATAAATGTTAGTTCAGCAAAAAAATTCATGGTAGTCTTCTAACATAAATTTTTTTTAGGGTAGTTTTATGAAAGTCATTTAAAATTGATGGTAGTTTTGCGAAAAGGGTTAATTGCGGATAGTCTCTGTGTAGTTCCTTTGCAACAGATAGAACCCTTAAGTGAATTTTTTTTTTTTTTTTACTCTTTATCCTCTGGAGGTCTAATTGTCGAAAAAAAACATTATTTTTCTTTCCCTGAAGATAAAATACTGCCAAAAAATCCATAAAAAATTACTCAAAAATTCACTCGGGGTGTATATCTGCAACAACAAAAATACAGAGAATTTATCAACAGTTAGGCAATAGTATATGGGGTCTATAAGCAATTAACCCTCTCGAAAATCATCGCTAATAAACGAAACAAAGAAAGAAGAAAAAGATGAACCTACATTGAGAATTCCTCTTACTCCTGCTTCCTCAAGAGCTTCCCTGCTTGCAGCTTCACTCATACTCTCATCATTCTCCCATCCTCCCTGTTTAACAATTTACTCCTTAAATACAATAATTTTACATATCAAGGAAAAAAATTATGTAATTTTTGTAAATAATCAAGAAATATCACCTTTGGGAACACAAGATCATGTCTATTTGGCGTAGCAATCATGAGGACTTCCAATCTATATATCAGATCTGGGCCTTCGGCTTTTAGTTTATAAGGAATGCATCTGTTAAAAAAATCATCACATAGAGAAATAATAATAATAAGCCAAAATTTTGATAACCTTGCAAAAAAAAAAAAAAGAAGCATATCATCTAATTAGTAGCTTATCAAATATTCGAGCAGGAAACAATAAGTATTCTCTTGGAGTAGTATACATATATTAAACATGTAACAAAACTTCAATAGATCTTAGTCAACACAAAGACCAAATCAAAACATATTTTGAACATATTGTAAGTTCTTGAATTATACACCACATTCTTCATGCCAATTAGCGTGAAAGTCCAACTTGACATGCCCATGAGAAATTACCCACATCTTTCCTTGTGATCAATTATAGCTCAATCTTTTTTTCTTTTTTTTTTCTCATGTTCTTTTTAGTAATCAGAGCAAGATTAGCAGAAGCTTATTAGCTAGAGAAAGTAGATGCAGGATGGAGAAGAACGCAAAATTGCCTCGCAACTTTTCTTTTTTAGTAATCAGAGCAAGATATTCAGAAAATTTATTTATTAGAGAAAATAAATATAGGACGGATAAGAACATAAAATTACCCTGCAACAAGTCGAAGCTCATTCTCATAACGCTGTCGATGTCGCCCTACTCTAGCTAGCACGGAAGACGATGACGACATGATATTATGCGCGAAAAATCCTAATACACACAAAAAAATGGAAAAGAAAATAGAAGATATGGCAAAAACTATCATATATATACAAGTTACTCTCCTCTCCAAAAGCTAAACATAGACTAAATTCTAAGTTGAGAAGAAATCAATTATAGGACAGACAGAGAAAGGGAGAGAGGAAAAAGAGAAATGGGCTTTCTTTCATCAACTACCCACAATTTAAGGACAATTTTGGTCAACTAGAGCTCTCCCAACCTTCATTTTTAATGGGGGAACAAAGAAATAAAGAATGGCTTAGCTACAATAATAAGCTTTAGAAATTTTTAGAAGGTTGAAAACTAATTTAGATTATGAAGCCAACAACCATGAATGGGCAGTTGAGATCTTTCAGAGAAGCAACACTATGGCTCCCTTTTTAAAACAGAGGACAAAGAGAGATCATAAGAGCTCTCTAGCATGTGATGAGTGAGATGAAGAAGTTTCCCGCTTAGACCCAATCAACTCAAGATAAAATAATGGTTAATTGTGGATGGACCCCCGTAGTATCACACAGTTGCGGATAGATCTCTTGTAGTTCTATTTGTGCAGATAGACCTTTTGTAGTATTTGCCAAAGTGTGTTGGGTTCTCGTCGTTGGCTCAGAAGCTTGTTCACAGTCACACCGTCACAAATACTCTCACTGTGCACCACCAAGGACACGAAGGGGAGAACAGGGGAACAAGGGGGGATTGCACAAAGCTCAGGGGGGGATTGCACAAAGCTGAGGACTTTTTCCCTCTCTCCGTCAAGCTACTGCCAAACCCTCCTCTATATAGAGGAGGGGGCAGCCGTCGTGATGGAGAGGGCATAGGGATTAGGGGTAGGCGCCGATCTACAGTGCAGGGGACTCGAGATCGCAGCGGCCGACTTGAGAGGGGGAGAGATAGGGAGCTAGAGTTTCACAGAGAGTACCGACCAAAGAGACAAAATGAGGATGAGACGGTCGGGTAGAAGATAAAAGGGAACTGGGCCTCTTTATCAAACCGGGCCAACCATTCTTGGGCCAACAAAGCAACAAAGTGCAAATAGGCCTTCTTGGTAAACTTTTTTGACTATTTTAAGAATCAACAAAATTAGCAATTGGGTATCTATCCGTATAGATAGAACTATAGGGTGGTCTAGCTATTCACCTCTACAAAACCTTTTTTCTCTCTTTTAAAAGTTAAAAAGATTCACTTGCAAAGTCTATCTATACAATTAGAACTATAAGGGGTCTATCCACAACTGGACAATACTAAAGGGGTCTATCTGCACAATTGGAGCTAATTATTAGGTTTTTAAAAAAACTAACTACATTATAACCGCTTCTCTACGTGAGCTAAAACCTATAGTTTTAAAGCGACTCTTATCCAAGGGGGTTTTGCCAAGTTGATACGCTGGCTGTGAGTAATACTCTAAGATCTCCAGTTCCACTCTCCTGGAGAGTACCCACAAGAATTTAAATTTCCTAGAATACCTGAGAGCGTGTATTGTTTGGGGGGGGGGGGGGCGTGGGGAATGCCCCTTAGCCACATCTAGGGTTTTGATACCCTATAGTCTGAAGGATTGTGGGAAAATTTCCTCGTCAAACCATGAAAAAATAAGAAGATTAGAAAAATCTCAGTGTACATTTCTAAGGCTCAAGATCAAAATATATAGTAGTACACGTCTATAGTTGTACATAAGACTATCTCACGGTGCATGTAGAACTAAACTAGTCCACGAATGAATGATTTGAGCCTCAAGAGACGCAAAGAATAAATTTTGGGACTTAGTCAAACTTTACTCAATTCTTAAGACTAATTGTCATCCTATTATAACTCTATATACAGAGATATTCCTCAAAATAAATAAATAAAATAAAATTTTATACATAAATGTAGATACACTAAACTCAAAACAACATGGGAAATAAAGCAGTTCTTTTAACTATTAAGTGAAGAGTCATGTTCCAACCTTTCCTATTGGAGAATTATTCATCTCTTTCGGTTTGGCAGCTTTTTTCTTTGTTACTATAGTTCCAAAAATTACTTGTAAAGTTTTTGTTGCGTTTGTTAGAGCTGAAATGTGCTAAGTGTTTAGAATTAATTGTGTAAGAGAGAAATAGTGCATAAGATAAACGAGTGTGGAGCATTTAATATTTATGTAGAGTCACAAAATTGCCCTCATATCTTTTGTGGAATGAATGACACTTTCCTCCTTTCATTCAAAATTTTTATCCCAACAAAATTTTTAATACAGTAGTACAGATTTGTAGAGCAGTACTGATATTTAGATTTTCTTTTTCTTTTTCTTTTTCTTTCTTTGTGTTGAGGGGAAACTTGCTTTGGACTTAGGGGTTGCAAGAAGCATGGAGTTCGGGTCCTGCCTCCGTCGAACTTCAACTGCTCTTGGCTGGAGAACTTCTAGAGAGCAAGTAAACTCCTGGAGGTAGGACTATAACTTTAACGCCTGACGCATACTTCATGGCAAGTAGGACAGGCTTAGGAACTTTCCACACGTAACCGGGTGGGTAATATTTATCACTTTCCGGTTCATCGTGTGTGATCCTTCTTCTTTGACATGAGCTAATTTCTCCTTTTCTTTAAGGTAATTTAGAAATGATAATTGTTTACGCTAGAAAGTTGATATGTGATTTGGGAGAGGTTTAACTTGATTTCATGGTCCCTTAATCGCCTTTGATGATTAATCTTCTGTCGAGGATCTTGAAACCGTACTTCACTGCACAAGTAACAAAAGTTAGAGGCACCGGAGGTTATTCTCTCCAGCGTGCCCTCCGACGCTCAAGTCAGTGACTGTTTTTATTTAATCTGAAGATAAAAACAGGATATAGTCTTGTTGACTTTTTGTGTGTGAAATTGCGTACCTTGGGTTGGTGGAATTCACCATTATTTATAGAGCGTTTATGGGGGCACATTGGTAATTTTGGCTGAGCATGTGCAGTTCTGGTTCATACACCACTTTACACGTGCCAGTAATTAATTGGCCGAGTCACCTTTGTACAGTGATGAGACTGTTGGAGAAAGGTGTGTCCGAGGAGCTTTGAAGGCTTTGGCTCGAAAAGGTTATTAAGATTCTGACGCCACATTAATTTTTGATAGCGACAAGGCGGGGAAGTGCGGACGCTGACTGTACGTTCATTAAATGTAGCGTGACTTTTGATGATACTTGTCAGGTTGATCCACTGCTCGAGACATGCTGTGTTAGGTCGGAATGGAGAACGCCTTCTTATTGGAGTCAGTTATCTAGCAGAGTCCAGGTCGGGAGCGTCTTTCATCTTGGATTTGGATCGCGAGGCGGGTTGGCTAGCTTATCTCTCGGGTTGAGCTTGCAGATGCTTCGGAGTCAGCCAGTTAATTGTTACGTGGCAACTCTTATTGGGTTTGGTATTTTCAGGGTATAAAATTGGCCCCTTTTCACTCGGACTTTGAAAGCTGAGTTTGAGAGTAAACAAAACAGACAAATGCTCGAACCTGATCCGTTCTATTTAGAAGACAACTGCAATTTGACGTTTTTGACGTCAGCGAAGATCGTGTGGTAGTTTTGATGGAGTGGTACCTCGTTTGACGGGATATCATTTTCCTTCTTCTTCTCCTTACTTTGCAAAAAAAAACCCTAAAACCTCTTTGTCTGTCACTTGTGAGTGCATCTTCTTCTTTCGCCGAATCTCTGATCGCCTATTCTCCTGCTTCGATGGCTTCCGGTGCTCAAACTACCATGGTTCACAATGAGGCCAGAATCACCTTATTGTGTCCGTATCGCTTGAATGTGCTTATGGGATGCTTGGAACAGTAAGCCCAAGATTTTGATATCTCCAACGCTTACACGCTGTCGGCTCCTTCTATGGACTAGTCTGTATATCACCACAAAGGGGGTCTAGTGCCACTGTGCTGGCACCATCTTGACCACGGCCTCCGTCTACCGTTGCACCCATTTCTTTATAAGGTTTTTTGAGCTTTGTGGGTTGTACTGGCATAGTTGACACTAAACTCTATTGCTTTTCTGGTGGCCTTTCTCGTCATCTATGACCTAGTAGACATCAGGACGATGCTAAGCATGCTAGGTCGCTTGGTGTACATCAAGGCTGGCTAGGGAGAGGGCCATTTCTATTTGTAAATAGTTGGCAATTTTTGGCTGGTGTCCAACATTCCCAAGGTGAACAAAGGATGGCGGGAGAAATTCTTCTTCGTTCCTAGCTTGTCCTCATGGCTGGAGATTAAGAAGGAGGGTCTACGGACGCAGAAATTCTTAGATGAAGAATTGTGGGGCTTGGAGAGGATTTGGGCCTACAAGGCATCACAACAGTGGGAGAATTTGTTCGACAACGCCGTCCTTAGTGTTACCGGTATCTCCTCTGTCCCTATTACTGAAGCAGATTTTGCCCGACCTACGGTTCTATCTGTTGATGAGCAGTCAGCAAAGGACTCTCATCCTAGTTCTCCCCCTATGCCCCAAAAGTTACTTTGTGGTGATTTGGAGGCAGAGGATCTCTAGGTATTGCAGTAGCAGTTTGCCATTTATATTGCCACCAAACTTAGCTTGAGCAAATCTCGGGCCGATGGGTTTAAGAAGAGGAGGAAGAAGGTAGCTTCCAAGGGGCATCGTCAGGCTGAGAGTAGCACACAAGAGCTCTTCTCTCTTGGAGATGAGGTTATCAATGATGCGCTTAGACAGATCGAATTGGCACTCGGGTCGACTAGTTGGGTTGCGGCCTTAGAGCTTCCCCACACTCCACCTGAGTTTATCGAGGTGGAGGGTGATTCTCCACATCTAAATCCTAAGGAGGAGGGCGTAGAGGAGGCCATTCCTGCCTGGGAGTTGACAGATGATGAGGCCCTAGCTAGGGTTAGAGCTGAAGAGATACCGACTGGATTGGGAGAGGGACTCGAGTCATCTAGGAGACCCGGAAAGGAGAGGGCCATTGGGGATGTGGTTGCTAAAGTGTACGAGTGGTCTGCTCCAGGGTCCTTGAGTCTCTCGACCACCGTCCATGAGGGCTAGTATGATTCGCTCTTTCCTTATAGTATTACCAATCTCCATCTTGCTACTTAGGAGGGGATGAGAGCCATTTTGATGGGTCCCAAGTCTCGCCCGCGCTATGAGGAAGAGTTGAAAGAGCACCCTTTCATCCCCGAGTGGTGAATGAATGCTAGGGGGTCTGTCTTCGAGTCACGAGTTGATCAGGACAAGGCCGTGGAGCAATTCCTCCTTCCCGTTGATGAGGTTCTGTTGTGCGAGATTCCTGATGCCAGTCTTCACTACACTGTTTGGAGCTATTTCAATCGGGGGGAGGGCCTCTTAGAGTTTGAGTCATTTCAACGACTTGAAATCTATCGGGAACTCTTCTTCAAACTCTGGGTCAAAATGGAGGAGTAGAAGGAACCTTGCAAAGAAGCCAAACTGGTGGCTGCTACTAAATGCAGCGAGCTCGAAGAGCTCAAGAGGGGCTAGGCTGTGATGGAGCGAGAGTTGGCCTGTAATGATGAGGCGCTAAAGGTTGCTGTGGCCAAAGTTCAGTATCTTAAGGCTTAGCTAGCACAGGCAATAGGAGGAGGTGAAGAGCCTTAAGGAGGATCTTAACCATGCTCATCATGACATGAGACTCGCTGAGGAGAGGCTGGCATATCTCGAGTCAGAAGTCTAGGCCAAGAAGAGGGAGAAGGAAGATGCCTTTGATAGGGCTCAGCTACTCTGATCAATTCGAATGAGCTGTAGGCCAAACTGAATGAGGAGGTGGCCCTTCTGGAGACCCTCCGTCAGGAAGTTGTCCGAGTGACTGCTGAGGCTGATTTGCAGCGTAATTCACTCTATACCCAGGTTTAAGAGCTTGAGACTTGGATAGCTCATCTGGAGTCAAAATCCTTTGAGACGGCTATAATCGAGAAATACCATGGTAGTTACCTAAGGAAGGTTAAAGTGGCACTCGCCTGTAAGGCGGGGTTTGACTTTCTTTAGGGTCAGCTTTCTCCTGAGCTTCTGGTGAAGGATGATCACTTCAAGTATCCCACCCGAGTTGCCAACTGCCTCGATGTCCTCAAGATGCTCAGGTGCAAGGCGAGCTAGGGATAGTGCAAGAGGACAAAGAGGTCATCTATGAAGGGGAAGATGAGGAGGCTGCCGGTGGAGATGTTGGCGATGACCTTGATGATAACACCGGTCCTTCCTCCTCATCTGATGAGCCCAACTCCCCTCCTTTGGATGCTCCTAGTTCGTATTTGCCTCCGCTTCATGCCTCTAATATTGCTCCCTAAGGATAGTGAACGTGTGTGTGTGTGTGTGTGTGTGTGTGTGTGTGTGTGTGTGTTTTGTTGAGTCTTTGTAAGATAGTCTTGTAATATTTTTCTAAATGAATGGTAAAGACTTTCTGTTGTGTGTGTGTTGTGTTGAGTCTTTGTAAGATAGTCTTGTAATATTTTTCTAAATAAATGGTAAAGACTTTCTTTTGTTGACTGATTCTTTCGTACTTTATGAATCGTTTCCTATTTGTGCTTTTAATTTTTTTAGATATTCTTGAATGAGTTGTGAGTTTTCTCGTCTGTTGGGCATGTTAGAGAAAACAGGGCGGTGCCTTGGTGTCGTACACCAATGGCTTGTTGGTGACTTTTGGCAAGGGCCTAGTTGTAATGTCTTCTGTTAATGCCTTGGTTTTACTCGTGAGAATGATATCCATAGCTTGGTGTGTGCCTCAGGTTTACTCTGAAAAGATACCAAGGTCTTGGGTCTTCTTTCTTGAGTCAATGAATATCAAGCGGAAAGGGCCTCGTGCTTTGGTTTTTATCATGAGAATGATACCAATGGCTTGATATAAGCCTTGGTTTTACTCTAAAAATACACCAAGGGCTTGGGTTTTCTTTGTCGAGCCAATGAAGATTGAACGGAGAGGGCTTCATCCCTTGGTTTTACTCATGAGAATAATACCAAGGGCTTAGTATGTGCCTTAGTTTTACTCTGAAAAGACACCAAGGGCTTGGGTCTTCTTTATCGAGTCGATGAAAATCTAGTAGCAAGGGCCTCGTGCCTTGGTTTTACTCTTGAGAATGATACCAAGGGCTTGGTATTTGTCTTGGTTTTATTCTGAAAAGTCATCAAGGGCTTGGGTCTTTGTTTCTGAGTCGATGAAGATCGAGTGGCAAGGGCCTCATGCATTAGTTTTACTCATGAGAATGTTGCTAAGGACTTGGTACATGCCTTAGTTTTACTCTGAAAGGAACCAAGGGCTTAGGTCTTTGTTGCCGAGTCGATGAAGATTGAGTGGCAAGAGGCTCGTGCTTTGGTTTTACTCGTGATAATGATACCAAGGGCTTCGTACATGCCTTGGCTTTACTCTAAAAAGACACTAAGGGCTTGAGTCTTCTTTGCCGAGTCGATGAAGATCTAGCGATAAGGGCCTCGTGCCTTGATTTTACTCATGAGAATGATACCAAGGGCTTGGTATGTACCTTAGTTTTATTCTAAAAAGTCACCAAGGGCTTGGGTCTTCGTTGCCGAGTCAATGAAGATTGAGCGGCAAGGGCCTCATGCCTTAGTTTTGCTCATGAGAATGATTCCAAGAGCTTGGTACGTGCCTTGGTTTTACTCTGAAAAGACACCAAGGTCTTGGGTCTTCGTTGCCGAGTCAATGAAGATCGAGCGCAAGGGCCTGCATACAGATTGTAACACCCGTGATTTTTCGATACGTATTTTTCATATTAAAATACTTTGAATACGTATATTTTGCTAATACGTATTTTTATATTAAAATTTCTTAATTGTATTCTTCATATTCAGATATAGAATTTAATTCTATCTAATAATAGAGTTATCGGTATTTAGTTAATGATATTATTTACTTAATTATTATAAAATTTTCATGATATTTAATCTGTATACTTGATATGTATTTTCCATATTAAGGTATTGAATGATATTTTAAATATTTAGATATTATATTTAATTACAAGTATATTTTGATGATCGAGTTTAATAATATTTAGTTAGTAATATCACGAGATTTATTATTACAGATTTTCATGATATTAATCTGTATTTTTGTTATTTCATTACGTATTTTTCAGTATCAAAATATTAATGGTATTTTAAGTATTCGCATTTGTATTTAATTAAATATTTTAATGATAGAGATTATTAATATGTAACTAATAATATTATTTGATTAATTATTACAAATTATCCTAATACTAGATCTGTATTTTTAATATGTAATTGGTGGTATTTTATATCACGTGCAATTCACGTGTAATAAACCCTAACTCACACCCTATATATACATATAATATAATTAATTATATTATTAAAAAAAAAGGAAAACTCCCAGCCCCAATTCCTGTACATCTCCTTCTTCTCCCGTTTTTCTAGCAAACCCACCCGTCGTCTCTCTCCTCCGCCCAGCCTCTGAGCTCCGACGACCGGCGCCTCCTCCTCGTCCCACCTGATGACCGCCGCCGCCGACCAGCGCTCCACCGCGCTCCGCCACCGCGCCCAGATTCTGTCACCACCAGCAATCACAACCTTGCCTCCCGACCAGATCTCCCGCCGCCTCCACCTAGTCCAGCGTCCCATCGCTAGCTCCGACCTCGTCGCCGCCAGACCCGACGCCGATCTCGCCGCCAGTCCGCCCCCGACCATCCTCTCCCCGTCGACCCTCCTCTGGCTGCCCCTCTTCTTCCCCACCAGCACCCGACCACCTCTCCCCTCTCTGTTCGCTGGGCCCAATCGCTGCCGTCGGACCCGCACTCGCCTGAGAACCGCCGCCATCCCCTCTATTCGCTGCTGCCTTCACTGATCGCCGCTGCCCTCCAGCGACCGCCGCCATCACTTCCCGCCAGCCAGCCACCGTGCAACAGCCCCCGCGTCGACGAACTCTCCCCGACGTCAGACCCGTCGTCGTGTAGTTCCGTCAACCGCCGTACAGCCCCAACGCATTGAATCGCAGCGTCACCACCTTAGGCAAGATCCCCTCTCTCGACTCGTCATTTACAGTATGATTATTATTCTGAATATTTATCTGCAATAATTAGATTCAAGATTATCTTGCCTTGTTCGGTTATGTTAATAATTATTGTTGGATAAAGCGTTATATCGTGTATAATTAATTCGTATGTTGCGTGGGATTCGCATGATCAATTGCTATGGTTAATGAAATTAAGTTCAAAACGAAACGGAATAACGAAGTCATAATGTGATTAAAGGAGAGTAACCCGAACGGGAGAATTAACCCTTGTCGGCTCGACGTATCGATTTGTTGAATCGATAAGTAAGATTCGATGTGACGAATGCCTTTCTGGACGACGCTGAATTACCGACTCGAAAAGTGGTTAGATTCGGTTTAGTGAGTTGACGCATTCGTATCGGTCTGGTTCGACGCGCTGAATTGGAGTCGTAGTATCTCGTACACGTACGGATTTATTTAATTGTGATTAATTGTTCTATATCTCATAAATGATGTTAAACGTTTTAAGTGATGAATCCATGCAAAACCAGGATAATTATAGAATTACTAAATTAAATTAATAGCGTCATTTCATGTGGTTAATCTCTATTAATCATAGTTTATTGTGCATTGTGCTC